>RYFJ01003151.1:0-133642 GCA_003991445.1 Oryza meyeriana var. granulata
GCCGAATGAAGAAAAAATTCATAGAATCACAAAAACTATCACTTTATTCTGTTAAACTAAAATTAACACTACTACTATAGAAAACCCCCCATAAGATAATGTAAATACTATTTAAGTATATAAAGTTTCAAATGCAAAATTCATAAAAATTATACAAGCCCAATGAGCAAGATCATTGTATTCTATTAACATGTAAAATAGACTACAGAACCACTATTAAATACCATATAAAACTAAACGGGCCTCACCTATGCAACACGTATTGCAACCTCATACACTCACAAGGGCCGATCTCTGTTATAAAATTCAGTAAGATAAAAAACAAAAGTATGAATAGAAAGCCGAAGGGCCTAATATAGATGCAGCACCTCAATATGTAGAAATCATTGTAGTAAAGAACCCAAAACCATAATCTCAAATCTACATAAAATACATTCGCTTAAAGATCTTAATGAAGATATATATATGTCTCTACAATCCTGTGAACTGCATAAAAATAAAGAATCAACGGAGGATCTTAGTACAGCTGGATTGCAAGCAGGTCTGAAGATCTAAGCATAGTGTTCTTGGGTATCAAATACCAATCAATAGGTGAATAAACTCTATCTCTAAATAATGACCAACAACTAAAACCAGATGAAGCCTTATGCTAAGTCTGAGCAGAGCAATTAAGAATCTTACCATAAACAAGGGAAAATGCTGCGAACAAAGTATTCAGAAGTGAAAGAATATATAGAAACTTCTATGTAAAATTACAGACACCTACGGCATATCACTATAGCTAACTACACTTATTGTATTGAGTAACACAACATCTCACTGTTAAAAAAAATTAGTTCCTCCCATGGAACCACTTAAAGGTATGAATAAATTTTACGGATGAAAAGACTATGAAAATAGCATAGATCTCTAAATTAAATGCCCACTCAGCCTGATAACTTCCTAAGAGACAACAGAATACATTATGCTACAACAATATTGACTTGTATAGATTTGTGCATGCCAAGCTATAATATAGCTATAATAATCTACTGAAACATGAAATAATTCAGGGCTTTCGCCTCGTCAAATTCAGTGTCCTCTCAGCAACTTTATGTAACTCAACAAATAAAATCAGAAAGTTAACACAGTGGTGCACAGATGGCCTTTCGCACTGAATGCACGACTTTTGTGGCACGGCTACTTTTGTTTTCTAGCGCAGCTCATGGCTACTTTTGTTTGCTCTCGGTACAAAAGGTAAAGCCCTAGAAAAATACCTGAGAGCAGTAGAGAGCGTGGAAATCAGCACAACACCAACATTTGACTCGCAGCTGGAACCTACAACAAAACAGCTAATTGCAAGTTAGAGCTAATTACTCATTGCTAATTCTGGAAACGAAACATCTGTAATGAAGAGAAAATCATATAAAACTCTAGGAACCAAGACTCTCAAAGAGATCCAAATGCAACTTGAGCAAAGAAATCTATTCACCATCCCAAACTTTTTTCAAAGCAGCCTGACTGAGGCAATATTAGAAGTTGGCAGGCTTTTTGACGAATCTGGAGCAAAACAGAGAAAATTACATGACTTGAATTCAGAGTTGGTTGCCAACTGCTTGGTGTTTCAGAAAATTTCAGACATGGAGGCATCATAATTAAGGCATGGACCTGTGTACTCCTGCACTATCCAGAACTTACATGACTCCAATCACCAAACCAATTTTTGCAACTCAGGTGTATCCTTAACAAAGTTTAGCAATCATGAACCTGAAGTGACTTCCCATAGGTTGAGACGACGCGCTTACCTTGGAGGACACCTCCAACACCTTGGAGATGAACCCGGACCAGCCCTTGCTCTTCTGCACCATTGCCGCAAACCTGCCGGCCACCACCCCCGACCACCGCATCCACCACTGCATTGAACGTGTCACAGTGAAGGAGTGAAATAGTTGGTGAACAGATTGATGAAGAGTTAAGGCAAGTGTCTTCCCCACTCTCTTGACCATAATAATCCTATGATTGGGGATGAAAATGTGTTGATTTAACAAAATTGCACGCGTATTTATGACTATTGATATTTTAAATATGGTAAATGGTATTATATCCAACTGCGCAGTTCCACCTTGAAACTTGAATTTCCTACTATTTGTACCTTATAATTGGTTAGAGTGCTTTCCAAGTTCTCAAATGGATATATACATGCCTATTATGCTTGCAAATGCTTTATCACGCTACAAATATGCAAATAAACATTACGGTCAACTTATAAATGAAAATTGGGCATTATGTTACTTCTGGACAGAGTGAATCCGCGGTATTTATGACTAAAATGGAGACATTTGTTTGACTTGGACAAAGTGATGTGCATATGATTAGTTAATTGCACACTGATAGAGGAGTGTTCACCTGAGTTAATTAAGACTGAACTCAATGATAAGTTTTACAGTGCAACTACATGTGCTACTATGGGATGACCTTAGCTCATTAAGTTGCTCAATGTTTAACGTGGAGCGGATGTTTCATTCAAGGCCGTGATTGCAACCTGCATGCAGCACAAATACAGGGCTTAGGTTCAACTCGGAGCTAGTTATCAATTGAGTGAGCTTTGACTGATAAATTAATAAGCGGCAGATGGAGAGCTACAGAACGAGCTAGCAGGGACAAAATATGGCCTAAGCGCATGTAGGTATTAAGGAAAGCGAGGAGACAAGTACATACTTTGAAGCAGCAAGCAGAGTACCTGGAAGACACGAGACGTGCGGGCGATCGATCGATGGAATGAGGTCTCCCTTGCCACGCGCGTTGCTCTTGCGGCGGCCGTTTTGTCTACTACCACTAACATCGCAGTTTTGTACTAGAAGTCCGGAAGAATAGCAAGCCGGTCACCGGCCGTCAATCAAGCCAGCAAAAGCTGATGGGGGGTGGCGTTTTGCGTACAGGTGTCTAGCCACATGCACTGAATGCATGACTTTTGTGGCACGCTACTTTGTTTGCTAGCGCAGCTCATGGCTACTTTGTTTGCTCTCGGATACAAAGGTAAAGCCCTAGAAAATACCTGAGAGCAGTAGAGAGCGTGGAAATCGCACAACACCAACATGACTCGCAGCTGGAACCTATAACAAAACAGCTAATTGCAAGTTAGAGCTAATTACTCATTGCTAATTCTGGAAACCGAAACATCTGTAATGAAGAGAAAATCATATTAAAACTCTAGGAACCAAGGACTCTCAAAGAGATCCAAATGCAACTTGAGCAAAGAAATCTATTCACCATCCAAACTTTTTTCAAGCAGCTGACTGAGCAATATTAGAAAGTTGGCAGGCTGTTTTGACAAATCTGGAGCAAAACAGAGGAATTTACATGACTTGAATTCAGAGTTGGGTTGCCAACTGCTTGGTGTTTCAGAAAATTTCAGAGCATGGAGGCATCATAATTAAGTGCATGACCTATGTACTCCTGCACTATCCCAGAACTTACATAACTCCAATCACCAAACCAATTTTTTGCAACTCAGTGTATCCATTAACAAAGTTTAGCAATCATGAACCTGAAGTGACTTCCCATAGGTTTGAAGACGGCGCTTACCTTGAGGACGACCTCCAACACCTCGGAATGAACCTGGACCAGCCCTCTCTTCTGCACATTACTGCAACCTGCTCGGCCACCACCCTGACCACCGCATCCACCACTGCATCAAATCAAGGGCCATGATATTCAATGATATCTTATGAAAATTTCCAAGGGACTGCCAAGCTAATTAAACAAACACGAATAATATCTTGTGAAATTTCCCTCAACAAATTAGTAACCAATGAAAACTGGATATTGCTTTGTGCACAAACATTTCAGCATTTGTTTAGTCAACATTTGCCAAGACTTTTGTCCAGGTCTCCAATCAGTGTACTGTTTAGCCATCTAATCCTCTAGTATTTTAGGAAGAATATAATATAACTGTTTGTGGTTTGGATGATGACATGTTGAGAGAACAATAATCTATCTTAGTTCTGATCATGAAGGTCATCGAAATTGATCTGCACCTAAAATTAAGCAATAAATTATTTAATTCAGCAAAGCTAAGACCTTGTATCTACACTGCTCTTATATCCATTAAGAGATAATGTACTGATCAGATGGCCATGGTCTTTTAGCTAGAACATTCATTTAGGATTAGCAGAAGCAAAGGAAGAAATGTCGTGAGTAGAGGATGACCACACACCTGAGTTTGATGACTACAACACGAATGTGAGCTGAGCTCAGCACAAATGGCCATCCTTTCTGGTCCCCCACATAGCAACTCGAAATATGAACCATCCACATGCAAATCCACAATGTACGAGATCACTTCGTCTATGTCCATGTCGCACTATTGCTGTGGAATCCACTCATCCAAAAGGACAAAAAGTTTGCCAGGTGCTGGTTCAAACTCAGTTGAAACATGTCAGCATACCAAAAAAAGATGAATTTGTTTGTCTAAGTTTCCATATCCACCCAGACATACCTTATTTCTATGTTTGAAGTACAGTGCAATAATAAAAAAAATCAGCTAATAATTCTGCTCTCATCATAACAAACACCAGCACTAATTTTAATTCGGAACACAGAAGAAACAAACATGCAAATGCACTACTATAAATATTCAATTTTCGCTGGGCTATAGAACAGTTGGATAGTAAGTTGTGTGTAAATCATTATCTCAGCACTATTCCAAAGTACACTATTTTATCAGTACTAATAATCAATCTGGAAACACGACACGATCAAGAAAATGCATAGATAGAAATCAGACCATTATGAGTAAAATTAAAGACTCAACATTCATTGGTATGCAACTAACTTTAACAGAAATATACTTCTTTTGCTGCAAAAGTGCTTGTGGAAAAGAATCTACAAAAATTAGCAACTTCAACTCTGAATATGAACATCCTCCTTAGGAACCATGCCGAGAAGTAACAAATATTAGCAATTTAAAATAGTCCACAATACAGGCATTTAGCACGGTCATATAAAACAAACATCAAATCAACGCACATCTAGTTCATCCACCGACATTTCCAACCAAACCAGCAAACGTAAGCAAAAATGGAACTACACTTCCCTGCCCTTAACAATTCACCAAGCAATCACAGCAGGCAACAAAACAACGAAGTCTACAACTGAATCACAACCACCAAAATAAAATTGATAGGTCCTACGAAGTCAACAAATGTCAGCTAACTACACAAGCACAAATCACCTGATTTTACTACTTTCTTGAAACTGTACCAACTTCACAGCATCAGAAAAAAATAAACAACCAAAAGAACAAGTGAAATTGAGTGCCACAATAACGAGAGGGAGTGCCATCAAAAAGCAAGTGAACAGCAAATGCCACTGTCACCACACAAGCATAATCACCTAATTTCACCTTACTTTCTTGAAACTGTACCAACTTCACAGAATCAAAAAAAAACTACATAACCAATAGGGCAAGTGAAAATGAAGTGCTGCAATAACGAGAAGGAGCTGGCATAGAAGAGCAAGTGAACATGGCATGCCCTTGATGAAAACATTGGTAACACCTCTAGTAATGCATGTTTTCAGTGTTTAAAAAACAAATGCAAAAACAAAGTGTTAAAAAAGCACAAGTTAGCTCAAAGTAGTTCAAAAAAGCTTAAAACCATGTCAAAGTGAAAAAGCAAAAGAAAAACTCTCCCGGTTAGCAAAGAAAAGAGTTTCCATCCCTTTTCAATAAAGCACAAAATCGAGTCTTTTTCAAAATCAACCCTTTGATACAAACTTCAAACCAAATTTCTCCCATGTCAACTACACATGTAGTATTTCCCCCCTTGAGAATGACTCATAAAGGAATGCAAAAATAAATAAACCAAGAAGCACATATGCCATGGTACGCTAATTTTTATATTTTTCCTCTTCCAATTCTGACTTTGGGAGCTTAAGTTTACCTAAAGCAAACCAAGTGACAAGTTTGCAACACAAGTGAGATAAAGTGGTCAGCTAGCTAACAATCATGCCATAGAAGCCTCAAGATGAAACAAAGTTACAACACTTAAGATTAAATCCGCACTAAAAGGTTATATGATTCAATGATTTATAATGCAGTGCTTTCACTTAGGACCAACTCAAGAAAAATACCTCACACATAATTTCAGCCGTGTCTATACTCCAAAGCAATGCCTAAGCTTGTAAAAAGCAATGTGAGAAATTTCAGATTAGAAAAAATGAATGTAATTTTCTGCCTATCACCACAGCACCTCTATCCAGAAGTTTCAGCACACGACCTATTTCTTGCATACACAATGTACTTGACCCGAAACCGCCGGTAAAAGCTGCTGACGATGCCTTAATCACAGTGCAGGTCCTAAAATCTTGAGTTTCCAGGACCCCGCATTACAAGGAGATGATGAAATTATTATGATCCAATCGCCAGTAAGCCGATATGGATTCTTCCACGATCGCCGCTATGACGCCCCGCTTGTACTCGCTCCCCTCTTCTCGTCTCTAGCGTCTCAGCTTGTGCTCCTCCCGGCCCGGGTCACAGCAACTGGCATATCGCCAATAGGGCTGATGTACTCCTCGGGCTCGAGCCGATGCACTGGTCGGCTAGGAAACCGATAGCGCTTAGATAAGCTGTTATACAACGTGCAGAAGCCGATGTAAAATAGATATGCAGGATAGTAAAGCCGACGCAGGAAACACATTGCATCGGCTAGGAACCGATGAAATATAGAGACAAACAGTAAGGATAATACAGTCGCTTATAAAAAAGAAACCTATCGCTAACACTCCGAAGAACGTCGCATTCCGTCGGCAAGGAATAAATCTATATTATCGATCTAGTAGTTCAAACCTAACTGCCAGCACAGATCGATAATAGTAAAGGAAACCTCAACGAGCGAAAACTAATGCAACTGTGATGAAAATAACTTACCGGCTATACATGAAGATGCTGCACAAAGGATATAGTCTAACAGGAATAATTATCAGCAGTTAGTAGGTCGACCCAACCGATGCAGCACAAACTGATGAAAACATCCCCGAAAACTGATAAAAACTATGCACGATGTGATATACCTACCAGCCTAAGAGGTCGACCGAACGATGCAGCGTAGACAGACCATACACCGTGGTAAGCCGACTACCATAGTAGAATATCGACCTACCGAGAATCCAGCCGATTGGTAGTCGGGGTAACGAGACTACCCCTCGCAGGAGTTCGACCTAACCGATCCCCCGCTCGGAAGCAAGAAACCCCGTTGTAAATAAGGTGCGATGCGCCGACGATTAGATTTACAATCCCCGGCATACGTATATATACCCCGATTACAAGGTCCTTATAGACACGGTACAGGACTTTCTTAACTAGAAAAAAGAAACTGACATGATCGGAAAGAGATCAGGTTTCCTAAAGAAAAACTATCTAATAGATAAGATAAATAACACGTCTTCACGATCCTTCCAGGTTTGGCTCTTCCAGATGAGCTTCCATTGACTGACATGGCTTTTCCTTAACCGAACATGGAATGAATCGTGCCAAATTTTGGCGTTACATACACAAGCAGTCCCCAGCAACGTCTTTCAACTATGACCACCTCCAAGTTCATATCAAAGTGCAATGATAAGCATCTCGTTAGTGGCATAGGAAAAACAAATTTCATATCACTATTCTGTTCCGTGCACCTTTTGTATTGTTTTTGACATTTTTCTTTCAGATTTAGCATTTTTTTTTATTTTTTTTCATTGCATGAGCAATAGCACTTCTGGCAAAGGATGAAATAAACTCAGCATGAACATGTGTAAGCATATTTCACCCAAATTAGCCACTAGATCAGCACAGCATATTTCTTAATGTTGAAATAGAAGAATTACGTGTCATGCATCATATCCCCCAAAAGCTGTACCAAAGGCTCATAAAGAAGCTAGAAGACACAATAGTTAAACTAATGATCAATCCACCTCACAAATATTGCTAGCAAGCAAAATGATTGACTAGAGGTAAAAATCAAAGCTCTTTATCCTTTTTTTTCTGATTATAGAGCAACTAAAAATTTGCAATATGATACAAATGTAAAAGACACAAACTCCCCTTCAAATAAATCCCATACGATGACAACTCTTGATTCTTCCCAAAGTAAAGCAAAGCAAAAAGAATCCAATTGTTTTGTGAAAATCAATGCATGCAAACAAACAGACAGCAAGCAGAATTCAAGGAAAGCAAACACACGTCACACAAGCCAAATCACTCCAAAAACAAATCATCTTAACTAGCAGTGTCACTAATGTAGTACATGATAGAACGATCTATCTAAAGCCACTGATACTACTGTTATCAGTGGCAGTTTGTGGTTGGACCAGTCACCCACATTCATGTTCAAGCCAAAACAAATAAATATACCATGCACAATAAATTGCTAATTAACATTTAAATCCATACATACACAAAGCATAAAGTCCACCAAATGGCCTGTTGTATCACTGAAAAGAAATAAAGATTCCAGATAGTACTAGAACGAATCATAATACATTTTGTGTCAATTTTCAACCATGCTTGCACCACTAGGAATCCCAATTGCAAAGAGACAAATAAGAAAAAGACTTTGCCATATGACGAAGCATAAGAAGAGAGAATAAGAACCTAGACACACAAAGATCATATATGCACAGGGAAACATGATGCTCCAGTAATACGAATATGATGTTTCAGTAATCCATTTTATTTGCTCAACGATAATCCTGACTTCAAACTTGGAGCAAGACCATACAAGTAGTGAGCATGATATCATCCTAGGATGTTTTTATTGGGCCCTAAAGAGACAAGTGTTAAATTTTATTGATTATGCTATTAACTCCATGATGAGTGATCAACATAATTTAATGCTTAGTTGCCTAGTGACAAAACAAAGACATAACAATAACAGCATAGACTGTTTTAAGACAAGCTTTCTCCTAGAGGACAGCAAAATCAAATATCCATCGATAGCAAAATTCAACCACACGGTCGTTCTTTCCTAATTGGATAACAAAACAGAGAGCAAGGCAACCACAGCAAATGGCGCAAATATACTAGCTTGCCAAAGATACCCTATGAGAGAGCAAGAGGGAGGGATGTTACTGACCAGTTGATGTAGAGCCCATTGTTGCCGTGGTTTCGTCTAATCGGTCCGGTTTGGGTAGCAATTAGAAGGAGGGGAGCCAAATTTTGGGCTAAGACACTTAAAATCCCCAAATTCCCCAACGGCCGAAACCCTAAAATTTTTTCTCCCCGAGATTGAGAACTCAAATGTCATTTTTCCCCAAATCCCCGAGTCAAGAAATTCCAAATTGGTGCGGGATTAAGTCGGACTCACCGGAGGTCCTCCTCGCCGAAGTTGCGCAGCGGCGGTCTTAGCTCATCCCGCCTCCGTGCGACCTCACGTCCGGCCCGCACCTCGAGCTCCGCCGCGAACCCGCCTTCGTGCGACCTCATGGTCCCCATCTTGCCGCCGTGCTGGACCGGTCCCGTGCCTTGCCTCCTTGGCCGCGCGGGGCCGAGGGTCGCCCGGCGCGGCCGTGCGCCGCGCCGAGGAGGAGAACCAGCGCGACGGCGGCGAGGGACACCACGGCGCACGGCCTGAGACCGCCGCGTGCCATGGCCGCCGCCGCCGCCGCTTCGCTCGGCGTCGGCGCCGTTTTCTCGCGCGTGGAGATCGGGAGAGAATGGGGATTAGGGTTTCGCTGGCCGAGCGGCGATTTTAGCGCGTGCGCGTCGATCTCTGGCCGTCGGATCACATCCCGACGGTCATCGCTGTGCCTGCGCCGATCCATCCGGTCAATCCCGGCCGCCGACTAAAGATCCAACGACGGATGATTTTGGGCCGCGGGTTGATCGGGCCGTGCGAGAGTTATGGGCCGCGTGCGCGCGCCCGCGCTCCCTGGCACAGTAACAGGCCGGGAAGCCTCTAATGGGCCGCAAGGCCTAATTACATTTTCTATTTATTTTCTTTAGTTTTTTCCTCTATTAATTCCTATAAGCAGATTTAAATTGCTTAATGCAATTTCATGATGCTATTAAATTTCAGTAAAATTATTATGTTGCCATTAAATTTAAGTAAAAAAAATTGTCCCTTATATTTTATGTGTTGAGTTGTAATTTCTTTAGGCCATAATTATTAATTTATGATTTCTACATTAAGATTTAATTCTTTTAGGCCATTTCTTAATGCTATAAATTAAAGTAAAATTTATATTTCTGCATTATAATTAATTTCCAACTAAATGGAACCAACGAGAATTTTAGTTGGAATATTTTATTTATTTCCTTCGTCATTTTGACCCAATGGAGTTATGGCTTAGGATATTATTATTGACGACAAATTTAGCTTTGCTTCATTTTGTCCAACGGAATTATGGAGTAAAATAATTTTCTTGTGCATGACTAACCAGACCAATGTAGGGTTAATTATGTACATTTTCGCTGTTTACTAATGATTTGTCGTTAATTTCAGCTATTAATGATGTTGTTGCTCAAATAAACAACATTGAGCAACTAAATAGCACCAACTTCTAGAAATGGAAGGAGAGGGTGACAATTACTCTTGGGCTACTTAATTATAATGTTGCCTTACGAGAGGATGCACCCATTCCTCCTCCCGCTAGTGCCACTAATGCAATTAAGAAGGCATATAAGGAGAAGGCGGAGAAATGGGAAAAGGCAAATCACATGAGTTTACTGGTCATTAAGAACTCTATATCCCCTGGCATCAGAGGCGGTATTTTTGATGCTGACATCACCAGGAAGTATATGACTAATGTTGAGCAAAATTTTAAAGGCTTATCTAAGACTTATGCTAGTGTTTTCATAATGAGGATGCTCACCTCTCGTTACGACGAGAAAGGAAGTGTATGAGAGCACATCATGTCTATAACCAACATGGCAGCACAATTGAAGAGCATGGACTTGGCTATCTCTGATGGCTTTCTAGTCCACTTCATCATGGGTTCCTTGCCACCGGATTACGATCTATTTAAGATCAACTATAATACTCAGAATGATAAATGGTCCATTGCCGAACTGATCTCCCACTCCGTAGAGGAGGAGCGTCAAAAGGCAGAAAGGCAAAAGGAACAGGCTTTCCTCGCTGAGTCTGATAAGGGAAAGAGGAAGGTTGATGAAGCTTGTGTAGACGAATCCAGCAAAAGATTTAAGACTGGCAAGCCTAAGCCTAAGGGGAAGTTTAAGCCACCCCAAGGTGCCCTATCCGGATCTGGTGGTGCTCCATCTGGATCTGGTACGTTTACATCCAATGACGTAATGTGCAAGTTTTATAAAAAGATTGGGCACATGCAGAAACAGTGTAATGGCTTTAGGAAGTGGCTTGCTAAGCATGGTAACGTTATTATTGATATTATCTCTTATGTTGATGATGCACTCTATGTGAATTATGCCTCTGGTTCTTGGTGGATTGACTCAGGTACAACTATACACGTCACCAATTCATTTTAGAAATTGCGTTCCGTGAGGACTATCACAAAGGGGGAGCGAAGTCTTAGAGTGGCGGATGGTAATAAACTTCATGTTGAGACTATTGGAGATCTTCCATTAGTTCTAGGAGGAGGCTTCAGGCTATTGCATAATGTTCTTTATGTTCTATCTGTCAAAAGGAATCTTATTTCTATTGCTTGTTTAACGGAACATGGCTTTAGAGTTGAATGTTTCATTAAGTTTAATAATAAGGTTGCGGGCCTTGCTTTCAAGCGAGACAAACTTTATTTGCTCTCTTGATGAATCTGCAATGACTTTGTGTGATGTTGCTAATCATGTTAAGATAAATAAGACCTCATCGAAACTCACTGTCGTTTAGGCCATATTTCGAAGGGGAGGATGGAACGTCTCATTAAAGATGAGATACTTCAACCATTAGATTTTACTGAGGAAAACCCCTGCTTAGACTATATCAAAGGCAAATTCACTAAAACAATTAAGAAAAGAGTCACTAGGAGTATGGGAATACTTGAGTTAATCCACACGGACATTTGTGGGCCCTTCCCGTGACATCAGTAGACGGTTTTGATTCCTTCATTACATTTACTGATGACTTTTCCCGTTATGGCTATATTTTCCCCATTAATGACCGAACTGAAGCACTAGATAAGTTCAAGATTTTTAAGGCTGAGATAGAAAATCAGCATAATGTTAAAATTAAAGTAGTGCGCTTAGACCGAGGAGGAGAATATTATGGGAAAAGTGCTCCATACGGGCAAGTTCTGGGGCCATTTGCCAAGTTCCTACAGGAAAATGGCATAGTTTCCCAACATTCTATGCCTGGTGAGTCACAACAGAATGGAGTTGCTGAGCGTCGTAATCGCACACTAATAGACAAGGTGCGTAGCATGCTTAGTCACTCTAGCCTGTCTGTGAAATTGTAGATGGAGGCACTAAAGACAGCCGCTCATATACTAAATTGGGTGCCTACTAAGTCTGTACCTAAGACACCTTATGAATTATAGATTGGTAGAAAGCCGAGTATAAATTATTTTAGAGTATGGGGATGCACTGCTAAAGCCAGACCTTTTAATCCACATCTAAAGAAATTAGGCCCTAAGACTGTGAGCTGTCACTTCATTGGATACCTAGAAAAATCTAAGGGTGTTGACGCCGAAAACCGCCGGGTGTGCCAAAAAGCTTGCTGACGGTCTAGTTCGACGTCTGGTGACACGCGAAGGCCTGGGAGATCTGCTTAGCTCCAGTGCAGGTCCTAAAATATTAGAGGTTCGTAGGCGTGCCAGTCAATTAGACCCCGTAATTGACAAGGAGATGAAGAAATTTGATTACTGATCCAATCGGCCAGTAAGCCGATGCGGATTCCTTCCAGCCGATCGCCGCTATGCTCGTGCCTGGGCCCTCGCCTGTACTCGCGCTCGGGTCTCGTGCTCGGGTTCTCGCTCCCGGGTCCTCGCTTGTGCTCGTGCCCGGGTCAGCAGCAACTGCACATCGGCTATCGGCCGATACGGACTGATATAGGCTTCTCGTAGCCGATAGCCGATGGCACCTGTGTATCGGCTAGGAAACCGATAGCGCTATAAACAAGTGGATAAGCTGTCAGTATAACATGTGCATCGGCTAGAAGCCGATCATAAAATAGATAAGCAAAACAGTAAGCCAGCCGACTGCCGAGGAAACACATGTGCATCGGCTAGAAAACCGATGATAATATAGATGACTAAAACAGTAAGGATAATACAGTCGGCTTTATAAAAGATAACCTATCGGCTAAGCACTCCGATAGAACGTCGCATACACACCGATCGGCTCGACAAGGATAAATCTATTATTATCGATCTAGTAGTTCAAACCTAACTGATGCAGCACAGATCGATAATAGTAAAGGAACCTCAACAAACCGATGGATCTAATGCAACTGTGATGTAATAAGATAACTTATCGGCTATGCATTCCGATAAGACGCTTGCGCAAAAACCATCAACCTAGTAGGAACGATTTATCGCTGGCAGTTCAGTAGGTCGGACCCAACCGATGCAGCACGAACTGATGATAAATCGCCCCTAGTAGACTGATAAGATCTACGCATGCGTGATGTGGTATACCTGATCGGCCTAAGAGGTCGGACCGAACCGATGCAGCCGTAGACAGGCAATACACCTGGGTAAGGGGTGACGAGTCTTACCCTCTCGCAGGAGTTCGGACCTAACCATGCAGCCCCGCTCGAGAAGCAAGACCCGTCGAAAGGTGGTGATGCGCTGAAGTTTAATTGATCGATGAGATAGTTTACAAGTCCCCGGCATACGATATATATACCCGAGTTACAGAGTCCTTATAGGACACGGCACACAACTTCCTATCTATAAAAGGAAAACTAACAACCCTGATCGGATACGAGATAGGTTTTCCTAAAATTATCAAACTACCTAATTTATAGATAAGTAATAACTGCCATAGCTGGTCTTCACGATTCCTTCCCGAATCCGGCTTCTTCTGGATTAGCTCTCAACAATTGATATCACTTCTTTCCTTAACCGAGTCCGACGCGAACCGTGCCAATTTTTGCGTTAACACATGCCCCCAATTTCGGAGTTTGTTATCAAACTTCGAAATTCTTCTTTCAGGCCTCATCATTCCTTCCTGGCCTCTAAATCGGCTTTCATAACCGATACCTTCTGTACTAGGTGCTAGCTTTCAAAGTCTTCTATGAAAAATCTTCCTTGATCGAACAACAAACCTTGGAATGCTAACTCGGCTAGCTGTGCATCATCCAGACTTAAACTATAACATCGGCTTTCTAACATACGAAACCGCTGGATATATTCTCGACTGATTCCTCCGGCTTCTGTATTACGATGTAAGTCTATCAAACTCATCTCCTGACTTCCATAAAGAAATACTGTGGAATTGCTTTTCCAGATCGCCCAACCTCGAACTGAGTTTGGCAATGAAGAAAACCATGTAAAGGCTGATCCGGATAATGATAACGGAAGAGTCTAACTCTGAAAGCTTCTACAGCCGATGCCTCTCCACATTGAGCCAAGAATCGGCTGACATGTTCCACTGTAGATACATCATCTTGCCCTGAGAATTTGGAGAAGTCTAGTACTCTGTATCGGTGGCAACGAACTCTATCAAACCAATCTGGATATGGACGCCGATACAAAATGTTTCCTCTTCGGTCTTAAACCGAATTTTCTCTCATCACTCTGTGATCTTGCTGTCAAATCTTTCTCTTGGATTTCACCGTAAAGCAAGGTGAGTTGATAGCCGATTCTGATTCTGATATTCCCTCGCGATAGTTGTAATCAGGAACAGCTTCTGGATAAATCTGTTGATGCCCCCCCATAGTACGCAGTTTGATATCCTTGAGAATCCATCTTGTTGCCCCCGGGATTTGAATCGGCTCCACTGCCTTCTTGATCCAAGCTCTGTAATGTATTCACCAATATCCCAGATTGATCGGTCAACGCATGATGAACTGCTTTATTAAACATGTCTTGGATCGGCTTTTGTGAACTTGTAGGCGATATATGGCATCGATCGTCAATGAGAAAGGCTTTGGAAACTGTAATTTTGAATCGGCCCTTGATCTGTTTATGCCGAAGGATTGTAAGACAAAGCTTCTGAAACTCCACGATGTTCTGCTCCACTTGTTGTCTTTGTTCTTCGGTCAAGTCTTCCATTGTGACTGGAATCATATTATCTGTACTGACCTCCTTTCTAGCCATGTTGAAGTTCTGTGTCCCACCAGGCGTGCCAAAAACGTGTTGACGCCGAAAACCGCCGGGTGTGCCAAAAAGCTTGCTGACGATCTAGTTCGACGTCTGGTGACACGCGAAGGCCTAGGAGATCTGCTTAGCTCCAGTGCAGGTCCTAAAATATTAGAGGTTCGTAGGCGTGCCAGTCAATTTGACCCCGTAATTGACAAGGAGATGAAGAAATTTGATTACTGATCCAATCGGCCAGTAAGCCGATACGGATTCCTTCCAGCCGATCGCCGCTATGCTCGTGCCCGGGCCCTCGCTGTACTCCGGCCCGGGTCTCGTGCTCGGGTCTCGCTCCGGGTCCTCGCTTGTGCTCGTGCCCGGGTCAGCAGCAACTGCACATCGGCTATCGGCCGATATGGACTGATATAGGCTTCTCGTAGCCGATAGCCGATGGCACCTGTGTATCGGCTAGGAAACCGATAGCGCTATAAACAAGTGGATAAGCTGTCAGTATAACATGTGCATCGGCTAGAAGCCGATCATAAAATAGATAAGCAAAACAGTAAGCCAGCCGACTGCCGAGGAAACACATGTGCATCGGCTAGAAAACCGATGATAATATAGATGACTAAAACAGTAAGGATAATACAGTCGCTTTATAAAGATAACCTATCGGCTAAGCACTCCGATAGAAACGTCCATACACACCGATCGGCTCGACAAGGATAAATCTATTATTATCGATCTAGTAGTTCAAACCTAACTGATGCAGCACAGATCGATAATAGTAAAGAACCTCAACAAACCGATGGATTAATGCAACTGTGATGTAATAAGATAACTTATCAGCTATGCATTCCGATAAGACGCTTGCGCAAAACCATCAACCCTAGTAGGAACGATTTATCGCTGGCAGTTCAGTAGGTCGGACCCAACCGATGCAGCACGAACTGATGATAAATCACTCCAGTAGACTGATAAGATCTACGCACGCGTGATGTGGTATACCTGATCGCCTAAGAGTCGGACCGAACCGATGCAGCCGTAGACAGGGCAGATACACCTGGGTAAGGGTGACGAGTCTTACCTCTCGCAGGAGTTCGGACTAACCGATGCAGCCCCGCTCGAGAAGCAAGAACCCGTCGAAAGGTGCGAGCACGAAGTTTAATTGATCGAGAGATAGTTTACAAGGTCCCCGGGCATACGTATATATACCCCGAGTTACAAGAGTCCTATAGGACACGCACACAACTTCCTATCTATAAAAGGAAAACTAACAAGCCCTGATGGATACGAGATCAGGTTTTCCTAAAAATTATCAAAACTACCTAATTTATAGATAAGGTAATTAACTGCCATAGCGTGGTCTTCACGATTCCTTCCCGAATCCGGCTTCTTCTGGATTAGCTCTCAACAATTGATATCACTTCTTTCCTTAACCGAGTCCGACGCGAACCGTGCCAAATTTTGGCGTAACAAAGGGGTATCTGTTTTATTGCCCAGACGGTGTCAATAAATTCATGGAAATAAGACACGTCGTCTTCTTAGAGAATGATCAAATCTGTGGGAACTCACAGGACAGACAGTTGGATCTTCAGAAAATCCGTGTCACCATGCCGGTTATCCAACAGGAAAATCTACCTATGTCTCAGCAAGTGCCACAGGTATCTTCTTCTGTGGATCCATCTACAGTTGAGGGTACTAATGAACCTGTAGCACAAAATGATGTACACACTGACGTGCAAATTCCTCAGCCTGCTAGAATTCCGGATGAACAACTAAGAAGATCACAGCAGGAGAGGAGATCTGCCATTCCTAGTGATTATGAGATTTTTATTGGAGAAGACATTGGGAAAGCAGATGATCCCACTTCATTTAAGGAAGCCATCATTAGTGAGAATTCATCTAAGTGACTTGACGGCATAGAAGATGAACTTAAGTCTATGGGCGCTAACGATGTCTGAGATTTAGTAGATATTCCTGAAGGAGTTAAAATAGTAGGTGTAAGTGGGTCTACAAAACTAAGTACGACTCCAAAGGAAACGTCGAACGATTCAAGGCGAGACTCGTAGCCAAGGGTTTTTCGCAGAGAGAGGGAATAGACTATAATGAAACCTTTTCCCCGGTCTCTAAGAAGGACTCATTTAGAGTTGTCATGGCACTGGTAGCTTATTATGATTTAGAGTTACATCATATAGATGTCAAGATTGCATTTCTTAATGGGTCACATGAGTAGGTTTTCATGGCACAACCGAAGGGTTTTGTCATGAAAGGCAAGGAGCATATGGAATGCAGGCTAAAGAAATCCATTTATGGTTTTAAGCAAGCGTCTAGATAATGGTACCTTAAATTCGATGATATAATTAAGAACTTCGGATTTAAGGAGAATGAAGTGGATAATTGCGTTTATATGAAATATAAGGGTGGTAAGTTTATGATCCTAGTACTTTATGTGGACGATATTTTATTAGCAAGCAGCGATAAGCATTTGTTGCATGAGACTAAGATATTTTTGTCCTCTAAGTTCGATTGAAAGATTTTGGTGAAGCCTCTTATGTTTTTAGTATTGAGATATATCGAGATAGGTCTAGAGGAGTATTAGGGTTATCTCAGAGGTCATACATTAACAAAGTACTTGAAAGATACAACATGAGTAAGTGCTCTGTCACGCCTGCGCCAATTGTTAAGAGCAATAAGTTTGGTTTATTCCAAAGCCCGCGGAATCAATTAGAGAAGGATCAGATGAAGTCAATTCCATATATTTCAGCTGTCGGAAGCTTAATGTATGCACAAGTCTGTACGCGTCCGGACTTGGCTTTTGTGACCGGAATGCTTGGCAGGTACCAGTCTAACCCAGGTCTAGACCACTGGAAGGCTGTTAAGAAAGTTTTGCATTATTTGCAAGGCACTAAGCATTACATGCTAACTTATAGGAAGTCTGATAACCTTAAATTGTTGGTTATTCAGATGCTGATTTTGTAGGGTGTGTAGACACTAAGAAATCTACATCAGGCTATGTCTTCACTCTTGCAGGAGGAGCCATTTCATGGAAAAGCTTCAAACAATCTCTCACTGCAGTGTCGACGATGCAGTCTGAGTTTATAGCATGTTATGAGACAACCAGACAGGTTGTATGGCTTAAAGGTTGTACAACATTTCTAAACCACTCACTATATACTGCGACAATAAAGCCGTAGTGTTCTATTTGAGTAACAACAAGTCAAGTGGTGCTGCCAAACACATTGATATCAAGTATTTTGTTGTGAAAGATAGAATCCAGGATCAAACAATTAAAGTTGAGCGCATAAGCACTAAGTCAATGCTCGCGGATCCGCTTACTAAAGGCCTACCACCCAATTTATTTAATGAGCATATTGCCGGCATGGGATTAGAAGGTAGCCTAAAGTATGATTCTGGAATAGGGGCATAAGAATCAATCAACACCCTATAAGAGTAAGTTGTTTCCTATCGAGGTAATTTGGTGACTATAGGTACTGTTGTCGTAGTGACATTTCATTGACCGCTGCAACACATTATCTTATTTCACTATACTACTTAGACTGGACTTATTAGCCTTAAGATCAAGTGGGAGAATGTTGGTTGATCTAATAGCCACTAAGCCGTTGTGAGGCGTGTGGGCTCGCCCCACCCAATCCCATTCCACGCATGCGCGCGACGATCGGTAGCGTCGTTTTTCCCTCTAACGGAATTGCCCCGATCACCTCTAGCGAAAAAATAAAAAGGGGCTACGGCACGTGAATAGCGAGCCATCTACTCACGCTAAGCAAACCCTGAAACCCTAGCCGATCCTAAGCCCGCTGGAAGGAGACCGAAGGTCGATCTTCTTCCCCATCGTCGGCCAGTGCAGGTGGCGGCCGGAGGGACTACGCTACCCACAAGCCGACCGACGTGCTACCACTCTACGGCTGACAAGTTCGAACACCATGGCAACAATGGGCTCTACATCAACCAGAATGATGGATGCATGTATGTGGTTAAAGTGGCTCTGATACCACAATATTAGATCTTATGCTTCATCTTAACCTTAACATATACATGATCACTTTAAAATTATGCGGAATTGAGGTGATGTGGGTAGCGTAGTCCCTCCGGCCGCCACCTGCACTGGCCGACAATGGGGAAGGAGATCGACCTTCAGTCTCCTTCCAGCGGGCTTAGGATTGGCTAGGGTTTCGGGGTTTGCTTAGCGTGAGATAGATGGCTCGCTATTCACGTGCCATAGCCTCTTTTTATTTTTGCACTGGAGGAGATCAGGGCAATTCCGTTAGAGGGAAAAACGACGCTACCGATTGTCGCGCGCGTGCGTGGAACTCGTTCCACGTTCGTTAGCAATATGTGGGATTGGGTGGGCTGAGCCCACATGCTTCACAATGGCTCGGTGGCCATTAGATCAACCAACACAGGAGCATTCTATTTCAGCGGAACGGCAATTGCCGCCACCGCAGCGGCGGCCACTCGTCCTCGTCCTCATCATTTGCAGCCACGTCCTGCTGCTTGCCACCTCTCACCGTCGCCTGGGGGCCACCGCAGCGCCTCGTTGCCATCGCTCAACCACCCCCTGGGAGTCGCCTTACCCGCCGATTGTGGCCGAATCCGGCAGCCTTCCTCCTTCCCCCTTCCCCACCGCACCGCCGCCTACCCCTCTCCCCACCTCAGCTCCTCCACTGCGCCGAGCTCGGGGCGGGATCCGATGGCCCGGCTTGGGGGAACCGGATCGGGCCACCCAGGGGAGATGGAGTGGCGGCGACGCCGGGCCGATCATGGGATTACACGGTAAAGTAGAGACGCTAACTTTAATTTAACAAAACCCAATCTGTTTGTGGTGGCTCTAAAGGTATTAATAGGATGGGAGGATGACCACAGAGGTGTTGGGGTCATTCTCCTAGGACGTGTCCCTAATGGACCCAACTTGATATATGGCCCTTCGGCCCAAAAACAGTGACGCGGCACTTTAAGTAGAAGTCTTTCGCTGTGACTAGGGATAGACAGGAGATGATCCCATTCGAACTTCTTTCCACTAATCGAATGGTTTCATTCTCTGGTGTGAACGTGAGTGTCCCGATCTTTCGATGTGAGGATAAGTCGATTGGATGGAGCGACGTTGGCGATCCAACTACAACCATCCAGGGATATTGCGCCTTAGCAATCGTTACACCAACTCCAAAGGCTGTTCGCAATCTCGACAGATGCACGATCAGCCCAACCACGAGGGTAATTGTTCCTGTAAGCAATCGAGAACTAGCAAGAACAAGATGAACAAGCAACTCAATTTGCGAATAAAAGATGAAGGTTTAACTCAAAGAGAATAAACGGTGGGGTTCCGAAGACGAGCAAACCGGCGATCTAACCGATCACGGGATTACATGGTAAAGTAGAGACGCTAACTTTAATCTAACAAAACCCAATCTGTTTGTGGCAGCTCTAAAAGTATTAATAGGATGGGAGGATGACCACAGAGGTGTTGGGGTCATTCTCCTAGGACGTGTCCCTAATGGACCCAACTTGATATATGGGCCTTCGGCCCAAAAACAGTGACGCAGCACTTTAAACAGAAAACCTCTCGTCACTAAAATAATGATTGCAGACGATTCCAAGCAGATATGAGTATGAATCTGGATCCGTTGGATAGTAGACTTGATAAGCTTTCCGTGAAGTACTAGAACTCCCAAATTGGAGTTCGTATGATGTCGTGGCGGCCGTCACAAGTTGGTGCTGTCGTACAGTCCCAAATCCCTTTCCTTGGTGATCTCCTCCCTTTCCTTGTTGATCTCCTCCATGCGTAGGTGTGGCCGTATCATTGGTGGTGATGTCCTCATCATCCCCCCAACTTGCATTTGAGTTGTCCTCGACTCAAGCTCATCTACTTCGCCCAAATATGACTTCAAATGGTTGGGTAGGGAAGCTCTAAGAATCAGATCGATGCTCAATCCCACACATCGGTGGCAG
Organism: Oryza meyeriana var. granulata; assembly: GCA_003991445.1. Lineage (NCBI taxonomy): Eukaryota > Viridiplantae > Streptophyta > Magnoliopsida > Poales > Poaceae > Oryza > Oryza meyeriana. The sequence goes on from RYFJ01003151.1 coordinate 21,133, forward strand.
CCCCGACAGTACCTCCTTTGGAACAACATCCTCATACTCCTGCAAAACATTAGACACAGCAAGGGGCAAAGAACGCGGTATATTGTGAAGTGAAATCAAAGCATCTTTGCATACTAAAGCATAGCAAGCAGATGTGGAAGCAATCAATTCATTAACATCAGAGCGGGTAGCAAGCAAGCATGTTCCTTTCAATGTTATCTCATTTTTCTTGGGGCAAATAAATTTGTTTTGTTTCTTATCATTTCTTCTCACCGTTAGCATGGTCCTGTAATTTAAGTTTTTGGGCAATATCATCTTGCACAATAGCCTCTAGAGACATAGGATGTAGCACAATTTTCTTATCATGGTGCAGAAAAGAATACTGATTTGATCTACCATGATGCATTGAATCTCTATCAAATTGCCACGGTCTACCTAGTAGAATAGCACATGCTTGCATATGCACAACATCACATTCAACAACATCACGATATGATCCAATAAAAAATTAATTCGCACCAGTCTAGTTACCTTTGCCTTACCGCTGTTGTCGGCGAAACGGGAATGGGGGTCCCATGCTCTCCGGGGACGCGAGGACCTTCGGCCTCATTAGCTCCCTGGGGCCTGCAGCCTCGGCGCACCGAGCGTGCGGAGCCTGGGCGCGAGGGCGACTCGAGCAGGTCAGCTGCCAACCAACCGCATTAATGGCAAGGTGACGGGGCGAACGACCACTCTGCCCCCTATGCAGTCAGAGTGCCCTTGACCGAGTGAGCTTCATTTTGCCACGCCCCGGCAGCGGAGGCAGACGCCGTCCCATCTTCAAGCTCCATCCGCTCCCGGCGACGTGATGACCGTGCCGACCAGACGTCAGCACCAACTCCGGCAGGGGAGACGTACGCTGTCACATCCCCAGAATCTCACCGCCTGCAGCAGCTGAGCAGCGTGACGACCCAGCGTGCAGCACCAACTCCGCCACGGGCTCAGCAGACGGGCGAGAGCGACGGGACGTTCCTCCAACTCCGGCGTGGACTCTCCTCCAGCGTGGCGCGGTGGACGGGCGTGGACAAGGACGACAAGACGTAGCATACTAGCTCCCTCTCTCTGCCTCTCTCTCTCTGCGCATATGCAAGCTCGGCACTGTGGACTCCCCTGAGCTCTATAAAGGAGGATCCATGCCGCAGACGAAGAGGGGCAGCTCAAGCTGGAGCGATAGACAACAAAGCTCTCAGCCTCAAGTCCCCGGTGAGCTTCCGAGCTCCCGGGGGTCCTCCTTGTAAACTCCGACCCGCATTCATCTCTCTCTCCGATAGTCGAAAACACACAGGAGTAGGGTATTACGCTCCGGTGGCCCGAACCTGTCTAAACGCCTCCTGTTCGTCTTACGCGCGATTGTCATGGTTCGGACGGTCCGATCCGCAGTTGGACGGTCCGAACCTCTCTCTCTCAGCCCGGGCCCTCTTTCTAGCGCCAACGGTTCGGACAGTCCGATCCCGAATCGAACGGTCTGAACCTATTGATCTCTCAGCCCGGGCCCTTCTTCTAGCGCCGATCCATCGTACTGCTGATCCGACTGACGCCGACTTCGCCTGAGAACTACTCCCCTGGCCGAATCTCAAAGGGGGGTCTCCCGACTTCCCGCAGTCGAGGTTTCATCCTCCGACAGCTGGCGCGCCAGGTAGGGGGAGTTTTCTTCCTCAGGCGGAACGCCGACGTCCCCGACACCGACGCCCTTCATGGCTGGAGGCCATCGTCCGCGGGACTCCGACGAGGAGTCCGGTGACTACACCCCGTCGGGCAACGTTAGCCCTGTGGCAAGCCCGCCACTTTCTCCCTCTTCACCTTCCTGGGGGCGCACGGCGCGTACCCGGCGGTCAAAGCGCGCCCCGTGGCGGCCTGGTAATGCGGCCTCGGCCCCTTCCCTCGTGGAGGGGGCCAGCAAGTGCCCCGCCGGGTCTGCCGTTGCCTCATCCATGAGGCGCGAGTAGAGGCGCCGCCCTACGGCACGTCGCAGCCTCAACTTTCATTCGGCGACGCCGCAGGAGGCCCTCTTGGCGGCAGAAGCTCTCCTGCGCCACCCCCCGGCATTTGCCGGGGGTGGAGGCCGGGAGCGGCGGTGGATTAGCGAGATCGCCGACCTGGTAGGCACGGCCCATCGCCGGGTCGCCGCCGATGGCCACGCAAGTGCTGGGACCTCCGACCGCGCAACTTCTAGCGCGAGCCGACCTACCACCCCGAACCAGAATCAAGCTCGGGGCGTGGGCGACCTCCGTGACCGGCTGAACCAGGCGCGGGCCCACGAGGACGCCCGGGTCACAATGGAGCGCCAGCGTGAGCGGCGCACGGACGCCGCCAGGCATTCCGAGGCCCCGGCCTCCAGCTCCGATCCACTAGTGGGAAACCGTCATCCATCGCCCGAGCCAGCCTAGTACGGCTGCTCGGGTTGCCTGGCACTCTCCCCAGGCCTTCGGCAGGTGCGCTGGCCGGCTAAGTTCCGGCCCAGCTTGCCGGAGAAATACGATGGCTCTGTCGACCCCTCGGAGTTCTTACAGATTTACAGCACCGCCATCCAGGCAGCTGGTGGGGACGAGAAGGTGATGGCGAATTACTTCCCCGTCGCCCTCAAGGCCCAGGCTCGCTCCTGGATGATGAACCTCCCTAAGGGGTCGATTTACTCTTGGGAGAGTCTCTGCCACCAATTCGTGGCAAATTTCCAGGGCACCTTCCCATGCCCTGGGACCGAGGCGGACCTGCACGCCCTACGTCAGGGCAGGGACGAGGCGCTGAGACACTTTTTGCAGCGCTTTAGCCAGGTTCGCAACACAATCCCTCACATCGCCCCCCACGCGGTTATCCACGCGTTCCGCTCGGGCGTGCGCGACCAGTGCATGCTTGAGAAGTTGGGCACCCGCAACGTCCAAACTGCGGCCGAGCTGTTCAATCTCGCCGACCACTGCTCCCGCAAGGAGGAGGCCCGGGCGTGGAACAAGCCACGCCCCGAGGCCCCCGACCAGGGCCCCGGAGAGGGCGGCAAATCCTCGCGTTCCGCGTTACGGTGGGACAGAAGGAAGCGCCAGAAGGGCAAGGAGGTCGTTGAAAACTTCGCTTTGGCGGCAACCGGCCGCCCCCAGGGCGACGTCGCCCGCCGAGATAGCAACGGCGGCAAGCGGCAGAAAGCCACACCTGCCTTGCCGCCACCGATTGCGGGCCGGAAGTGGTGCTCCGTCCACGAGACGGATCGCCACGACCTCACCGAGTGCCGCGCCGTCCATAACTTGGCCGAGCGCACCAAGAAGTTCCAGCAGGAGCGGCAGCAAGCCAAGCCCGCTCCCTAGTCGGAGCAGCCTCTCGAGTTCCAGGAACCCGAGAATGTCCTTGCCACCCTCGACGGCGGGGCGCACGCTCACTCCTCGCGCCGTGGCTTCAAGGCCATGAAGCGCGAGCTCTTGGCTGTGACCCCGGGCCCCGAGGTGTCCCGGAGGCTGAAGTGGTCAGACACCCCGATCACTTTTGGCCCCGCAGACCATCTGGCCCGGGTACCCGGTGAGGGGCAGCTCGCTTTGGCTGTATCCCCCACCATATGCAACGTCAAGGTGGGCCGCGTCCTTGTCGACGGGGGCGCCGCCCTCAATATCCTTTCCCCCGAAGTATTCGAGAAGATCAAGGCCCCGGGGATGAGCCTTGCGCCCTCGTTGCCCATCATTGGGATTACGAAGGGCCTCACTTGGCCTCTCGGCCAGGTCTCATTGCCCGTCACCTTCGGTGACCGCGGCAACTTCCGCACCGAGCGCATCGTCTTCGATGTTGCCGAATGCAACCTTCCCTACAACGCCGTCCTCGGGCGCCCCGCGTTGGTGAAGTTCATGGCGGTTACGCACTACGCGTACCTAACCATGAAGCTCCCGGGCCCCTCGGGCCCAATCTCTGTCCTCGGGGATGTGAAGGCCGCCCTTTCGTGCGCCGAGCAGCGTGCAGCCGACATCGCCCCAGCGGCCCCCGACGCGGCGGGCGACGCGGGGCCCTCGCTATTCTGTGCACCCAAGCCGCGCATCATCGCCACCGACGCGGAGCTGGCCAAGGAGGTCGTCCTCGGCGATGACCAGTCCCGGACCGTCAAGATCGGTGGTTCGCTGGACAGCAAATAGGAAAGCGCGCTCATCGCCTTCCTTCGGGCAAACTCCGACGTCTTCGCCTGGCAACCGTCGGATATGCCCGGGGTCCCCAGGGGGGTGATTGAGCACCGCTTAGCCGTCCGCGCGGGCTCGCGCCCGGTGCGGCAGAGGTACGACGGCAAGCCCCGGAGCGCCAAGCCTTTATCCGCGAGGAGATCGACAAGCTTCTCGCTGCCGGCTTCATCCGCGAGGTCGTCCACCCGGAATGGCTGGCCAACCCAGTCGTCGTCCCCAAGTCCAGCGGAAAGCTGCGCATGTGCATAGACTACACAGACCTCAATAAGGCTTGCCCCAAAGATCCATTCCCTCTGCCTCGCATAGACCAGATAGTCGACTCCACTGCGGGGTGCGACCTTTTGTGTTTTCTAGATGCCTACTCTGGTTATCATCAAATCCGGATGGCGGAGGAGGATGAGGAAAAAACTTCTTTCATTACCCCTCAGGGGGCTTATTGTTATGTTTGCATGCCTTTTGAGTTAAAAAATGCTTGTTCCACTTTCCAGCGTGCTGTCCGTGTAACATTTGAATCGCAGCTAGGCCGCAATATGGAGGCCTACGTCGATGATTTGGTGCTGAAGTCGCGCGACCGCGCCACTCTGCTCCACGACTTGGCCGAGACGTTCAGCAACCTTCGATGCACGAGGATGAAGCTGAACCGGACAAGTGCGTCTTCGGGGTCCCGGCCGGGCAAGCTCCTCGGTTCCTCGTGTCCAGCCCGCGGCCATTGAGGCAACCCGGAGAATAGCGGCAATCGACCGCACTGCGCCCCCGACGAGGCTACGGGAGGCCTAGAAGCTGACCGGGTGCGTGGCCGCACTAGGTCGCTTCATCTCCAGGCTTGGGGAGCGTGCCCTCCCCCTATTCAAGCTTCTTAAGAAATCCATGCAGTTCACCTGGACGGATGAGGGGGATCAAGCCCTTGATGAGCTCAAGAGGTACCTGACTACGCCCCTTGTCCTCGTAGCACCAGCACCAGACGAGCCCTTGTTGCTCTACATCGCGGCAACCCCCGCAGTGGTGAGACCGCGGCGCTCGTCGTCGAGTGCCCCTTGCCAGCAGGCGTGCGACCGGATTCACTTCCCGGGCCCGCCACCGAGGAGCCCGAACCTGGGCAGCCTCGCCAAGGCGAGCGCGAGCCCGGGGACGCGGCGCCCGGACAATCCCAACACATTCCACCCGGGGCCCAGGGTCCCAGGTCCATACCTGTTCCATAGGCGAGAGCTTGCTCCCTCAGGGGGAGCTGAGCCCGACTCCCGGCCCTTGTCGGGCGGTGTCGGTGAAACACGCAGCAGAAGCGGTGTACTTCGTCAGCGAGGTACTCCGAGACGCCAAATCGCGCTATCCCTAGGCGCAAAAGATGCTCTATGCAGTTCTCATCGCGTCCAGAAACTTCGCCACTACTTCCAGGCGCACAAGGTATCCATAGTCACATCCTTCCCCCTCGGGCAGATTACTGCATAACCAGGAGGGAACGGGCCGTGTTGCTAAGTGGCGGTCGAGCTCCGCTGAGTTCGACCTCCATTTCCAAGCGCGCCACGCCATCAAAAGTCAAGTCCTCGCGGATTTTTCTGGCGGAGTGGACGCCGGGGCCCGAGCCGGATCCTATGCTGGACGCCGGATTCCCGGCCCCCCAAGCTGTCGCCCGACCCTGCGCCTCCACTGGATAATGAACTTCGACGGCTCCTGCGTCAGGCGGGCTTTTCTCCCCAGCGCCGGGGCCGGGGTCGTTGATAGGAGTAGGGTGGCCCGATCTTTCGGTGAGTTGAAGGTAACTACGATTGGGAAAACGTTGACGACCCGACTACAACCGTACGAGACGTTGTTTGTTGCGCCCTTAGCGATCGATACACCTCTCCAAGGGTTTGTTGATCTTGCCGGTGCAGATCAACCTATTCCTGCAAGCAATCGCATAGAACAAGCAAGAATGAGGTGAAATAAGCACTAAATGCTAAATCAATATGAACTTCAATCTAAAAGACAAGAGGTGGGGTTCCAATACACAGAAGACGGGCGCATCTAGTCGACACGCCGCGCTTCAACGAAGTAGCAGTGGCTAAAACTTCAATCTATCAAAACCGCACCTCTAAACGGCGGCGGCTACTGAAATATATATGAGTTAGGACGTCCTAGGGATTTAGGATTTGCCCTGTGAGGGGTGCACTCCTCTCATGGGTTTAAGCCCACACAACAATTACAAGGCCCAAGCCCAAACAGACTCGGACTGAAGAGGTACGTGTCTTGTTCGACGATCCGGACAGCTCAGAGGAATTTGTTTGGGACAAAACCATTGAAAGTAGACTCCATAAGCTTTCCAAAAAGTACTTATGGGGTCCCCAAAAGTCCTTCTGGAAGGTCAGCGGCTAGGTCTGGTTGAAGTTGAACGCTGTCAGGAGGCCCGAATCTGGAAATCCCAAAACGTGCAGAACTTCATCTCTTGCCTTCTATGGACCAAAAGTGACGTGGTGATGTATGAGTAGAATTGGGTAAGGTCTTGGTTTGGTCCCCAGTCAACTTCTTTGATCATCCATGCGTTCTTGCACTCGGTCTCTTTCCCTTCACCCAAGTAAGTATCTCTTGCATACAAGAATATTACAAACTCATGGTGCAGTACGTCTGTTCAAATAATAACATGAAATCTTACGTAGAAAGCATGCACCTTTAGTTGATGAGTACATACAGGTATAGTCTATAATATCCGAGCTATAAATGTCCTCATCATCCTCTCCTCCTGATTGGAAACCGTCCACGGTTTCACCTTGTCATTAAGCCTGATGAACTTATCTTTATCTTTGACAACATAGGTGAGGTAGTATTGTGCATATGGTTGGATTCTAAAATTTTTAAACACAGAGAAACACTTTGTAGTGTCAAGCAGTTCACAACACTCCCCTTCTTGCAAACCAACCTGCAACTCATTTAAACAACTAGAGGAACTAGATAGAGAATTATTTATACTCATGCGTCTCTCTAAACAAGACATGTCATTATGAAAAGGAGGTATATTAAAATCGAAACCAAATGTATACTCTATGCACATTATATTCTCCTTTATTATCATAATTGCCAAATACATAAAAATCACATGAGAAGACATGGCAAATCAGATCTAACAATAATAATTCTTCTCTCTAAACAATGGAGTGGACAAAGATCATCAAATTGAATATAGCCCCAAGTATTTTAAAGAAGATAGCAATCTAAGCACTTCATTCTTGATAGCAATGTGAACAACATGGTCCAAAATCAGCACCATGGTGCGTTCAACAACATTACTAACATATTCATTTACTAGTTGTGGTTATGGATATAAAGTGAAGCTTTATCACACAACTCTTCTTTTCACAAAGGCAATAGCAAGTAAACTCAATTTGTGACAAATGCAATATTTGCGGTGGATCCAACTATTTGGATTGCTGCTATCATAGCATGAAAAGTAGACATGTGTAATTTAGCTTGTAGAATACTCACCTGATTAACTGCAGCATCACTTAGCTACCTTCCAAACTCTCATATAAAAGTTTGGTACTTCATGCTCCTCATCTTCCTTCTCAAGCAAATGCCACTGCATCTCCGCAAAACGTTAGTAATGGGAGGCGCAAACCTAAACTTGTTGCTCCCTCAGTTCTTAACTTGACTTTCAGCTTCACATGCAAGCTCTAATAAATCGGGGAAGAGAATTATAAGTTTCGTGTGCAAGCATATCATTAAATTTCTTGGTTAATCCCACGTTAAAAATCTTATCTCTATAGCTTTTCCTCGCATCATCCTAAACCACAACGCAACAGATAAGTATACAAATCCATGATAGTATGATGTTACGGTTTTGCTACCTTGTTCAAACATTGTAGTTTATTGAACAAAATATTAGCATAATACATGGAACATAAACATCTCTCAAATATTGTTTCAGATCCTTTCCAAGATTGAGGTCTTATTATGCCTACAAAGATGTTTCCCAATGATATTGAAGCACTTTTAACAAGAAACACTAGAGGCAAACATAACTTTTTGTTTCTCAGACAAATTAATGCATTTCAAATCTTTATCTACTGCTATCTCCATTCAATGTATGCATGAGGATCATAGTTTCCTTCAAAATAAGGTAGTGCACATACCTGACATGTATCATGTTGATTATCTCGACGAAGAGGTTTGAAGTTGAGCACATTCATCTCCAATCGCCTTGCATACTCCCTGCCATGGTTTAGTAGAAAACAAGAACATACACAAAAATAGCACGCTCCTATAAACTACTAGGTAGTGGAGGCACAAAAGTCACACACACCAAGCTTTATACCATGCTGCTTACAAGTTCTTACCAAATGCAAGCCGAATGGTGAATAACGACCACAACCGACTTAACCAAAACCCAATGGAGGTTGGATGTATCATGCCTTGACAAACACTTTCTGTACGACTGCAATCAAATCTGTGGAGCTCTAGGTAGGCTTAAAATATGTAGAACAAAGGATAGCCAAATGCTCAAATCAGAAATGCAAAACTGACAACAATTCGTTCAAAGTCAGTACTGTGCTGGGTCCTAGGCTAGAACGTAGTTTACTAGAACGCAAGCCTACGCACCAATGATACCACAAACCGACTCCGAACAGAATTAAAAGGAATTCGCTAAAAAGAACAAAGGTGAGGCTAGACTGTTTTTTTTCTCTTCTTTCCTTTCCTTTTTCTTTCCTTTTTTTTTGGTGCGCTTTTTTTCTTTTTTTTTAAGCACCTTGTGCCTTTTTTTTTGGAAAGAAACTAAATTTCCAAAGACCAAACTTAATAACAAGAAACTAACAAAGAAAATCTGCCAAAAATAAGGGAAAAAACAGAGCTAGGAACACAGCTGAAACTTGTAAGGTCTCCAATCACAAGGAAGACGACCAATATCGGGAGTGTGCCCAAAAGCAAAGATTTAGATCGCTCGTCAGCTTCCAACAAAAATTTAAACACCCAATCCGATTCCATATGGAACAAATCGATGATTTTACTAACAAAGCTCAAAGCTGACTCCGAGCCGTACTTTCCAAACTTGGCCAATCTGAGGATAGAACTCTTTCAAAGCTCGTATTTTAAAGACTAAGCGAATACGACCAAGAAACCGTCCGAGATATGGATGCTAAGGTGAATAGATAGCAAAGGTGTGTGGTGCGGCGGGTGTAAGCGATTGACATGCCGCAATACTATAATAATAGCCAGAGATATTTATGCAGCGGGCGTTCGTGGAAACCGGCGGCGAAGGAAGTGGTTACTAGACGTGCAAGAACTGAAACTCTAAACGATTAAGACACTAAGACCAGACAACACGATATGACGATGCAACTGAAAACTCAATAAAGCAAAATCTAAAAAGAACAACTTGCAGGCAGCGCTCAAAGATGTTTGGTAAATAATGCAACCTTTTTTTTGTGTAGACTTTTTCTGGTTATGGGAGAATGAGATACGCACGCCGAGCAACGAAAGCTCTGATACCACTGATAGGAGTAGAGGTGGCCCGATCTTTCGGTGAGATTGAAGGTAACTACGAATTTGGAGCAACCGTTGACGAACCCGACTACAACCGTACGAGACGTTGTGTGTTGCCCTTAGGCGACCGATCGATACACCTCTCCAAGGGTGTGATCTTGCCGCGTGCAGATCAACCTATTCCATGCAAGCAATCGTAGAACAAGCAAGAAGAGGTGAATAAGCACTAAAATTGCTAAATCAAATATGACAGTTTCAATCTAAAAAGACAAAGAGTGGGTTCCAATAACAAGAAGACGGGCGATCTAGTCGACACGCGCGCTTCAAGCGAAGTAGCAGGTGGCTAAAACTTCAATCTATCAAAACCCACCTCTAAACGCGGCGGCTACTGAATAGTTATATATGAGTAGGACGTGCCTAGGGTTAGGATTTTGCCCTGTGAGGGTGCACTCCTCATGGCGTTAGCCCACGACACAAATTACAAGGCCCAAGGCCCAAAACAGGACTCGGACTGGAAGAGGTACGTGTCTTGTTTCGACATCGGACAGCTCAGGAGGAATTTTGTTGTGGGACCAAAACCATCTGAAAGTAGACTCCATAAGCTTTCCAAAAAGTACTTATGGCCCCAAAAGTCCTTCTGGATCAGCGGCTAGTCTTGTTTGAAGTGATGCTGTCAGGAGGCCCGAATCTGAATCCAAAAAACGCAGAACTTCATCTCTTGCCTTCTATGGACCAAAAGTGACGTGGTGATGTATGAGTAGAATTGGGTAAAGGTCTTGGTTTGGTCCCCAGTCAACTTCTGATCATACCATGCGTTTCTTGCACTCGGTCTCCTTTCCCTTCACCCAAGTAAGTATCTTGACGATTCCGGACAGCTCAGGAGGAATTTTGTTGTGGGACCAAAACCATCTGAAAGTAGACTCCATAAGCTTTCCAAAAAGTACTTATGGGCCCCAAAAGTCCTTCTGGATCAGCGGCTAGGTCTGTTTGAAGTTGATGCTGTCAGGAGGCCCGAATCTGAATCCAAAACGTGCAGAACTTCATCTCTTGCCTTCTATGGACCAAAAGTGACGTGTGATGTATGAGTAGAATTGGGTAAGGTCTTGGTTTGGTCCCCAGTCAACTTCTTTGATCATCCATGCGTTTCTTGCACTCGGTCTCTTTCCCTTCACCCAAGTAAGTATCTCTGCATACAAGAATATACAAAACTCATGGTGCAGTAACGTCTGTTCAAATATATAACATGTAAATCTTACGTAGAAAGCATGCACCTTTAGTTGATGAGTACATAAGGTAGCTATGGTCATATCCGAGCTAGTAATGTCCTCATCAGGTCGTCCCTCGTTATCACCCGCCGGGGATGAGTTCCGGCTTCGTCGTCCACCTCAACTTCGGAGCCACCAACAACATGGCCGAGTACGAGGGCCTCCTTGCCGGCCTCCGGGCTGCGATCGCCCTCGGGGTGCAACGGTTGTGTGTGCAAGGCGACTCCGAGCTCGTCATCAACCAGGTATCCGGGGAGTACCAGACTCTGGACCCCCAATTGGTCGCGTATGTGGACAAAGTGCGGAGGCTCGAGCGCCGTTTCGACGACCTCAGGCTTCGCCACATCCCCCGCAGTAGCAACCTCGCCGCCGACGAGCTATCAAGGCTGGCTTCCTCACGGGCGCCAGTCCCCTCGGGGGTTTTCCAGGAAGCCCTCGAAGACCCCCTTGGCGCGCTCAACCGGGACCTTGGGGACCGCCCCCGAGATCGGGTCCGAGCCTGACACGCGCTCCCGGCCCCAGGATTTGGTCCTCGCGGCCGGACCCAGCGCGCCTTCCTGGATGGACGAAATCCGGGCATATCTTCTCCGAGCGCATCTCCCCGAGGACGATGCGGAAGCCGAAAGGATCGCTCGCTCCTCTAAGCGCTACGTCATGGCAGAAGGGGACCTCTACCGGCGTGGCGCCAACGACGTCCTGCTCAAGTGCATTCTGCGCGACTCCGGCGTCGAGATCCTCGCCGACATCCACGAAGGGGAGTGTGGCAGTCACGCCGCATTTCGATCCCTGGTCGGTAAGGCTTTCCGGCAGGGATTTTATTGGCCCACGGCTTTGCAGGACGCGTTCGACCTCGTCCAGCGCTGCCGCGCGTGCCAGTTTCATGCCAAACAGAGCCACCAGCCAGCGCAAGCACTCCAGGTAATCCCCCTGTCCTGGCCCTTTGCGGTCTGGGGACTCGATATCCTTGGCCCCTTCCCTCGGGCAGTCGGGGGTTATCGGCATCTGTATGTCGCCATCGACAAGTTCACGAAGTGGCCGGAGGCGTTCCCCGTAATCGACATCGACAAGCACTCAGCGCTCAAATTCATCCGGGGAATCACCAGCCGCTTCGGAGTCCCGAACCGCATCATCACCGACAACGGCACGCAGTTCACCAGCGAGCTCTTCGGCGAGTACTGCTCCGACGTCGGCATCAGGCTTTGCTTCGCCTCCCCTGCCCACCCTGCGAGCAATGGGCAGGCTGAGCGGGCGAACGCGGAGATCCTGCGAGGCCTCAAAACAAGGTCCTATAACGACCTCAAAAAGCATGGCGTCAAGTGGATCGATGAGCTCCCGGCGGTCCTGTGGGCGAATCATACCACACCAAGCCGGGCGACCGGGGAGACCCCATTCTTCCTGGTGTACGGGGCCGAGGCCGTCCTGCTGTCGGAGCTAACCTTCGGCTCTCTCCGGGTACTGCGCTACAGCGACGACGTCGACCACGACAACATGCAACTCGACAACCTCGACTTCCTCGAGGAACGAAGGCGGCGCGCCTCGCTCCGCGTAGCTCGTTATCAGCAGAGCCTCAAGCGCTACCATCAGCGTAAGGTTCGGGCCCGATCACTCAAGGTCGGGGACTTAGTTCTCCGCCGTGTCCTCACACGTGCCGGAAAGAATAAACTTTCCCCCATATGGGAAGGCCCCTTCCTGGTGATCGGTGCCTCCCGACCGGGCTCGGTAAGACTGGGCCAAGAAGACGGGACCCCGCTTCCCAATCCCTGGAATATCGAACATCTTCGCAAATTTTATCCATAAGCATATCCTGTAAGTTACGGGAAGCTCGGGCCAGCGCCGGTTTTCTTCCAATCTCGGCGCTGGCCGGGGGCCCCCATATGTATTCGCCTTCATATATGGCTTTTTAATACCTTTCCCGGTGTCGTCCCTTTTGTCTGTTTCCATGTGTTGCGCCCGTGGCTGTCTCATCCCTTGGGGGCATAATCGGGCCGCGCCCGTGCGACGGTTGGGGTTCCCGCATTATCATCAGTTCCCTACTGACGAGTAACCGTGTCCCGACATGCTAGGTCCAAGGCGTTGTCGAGCTCGCGGGGACCTAAGGGTGCCCTCCGGGAGGCGCCCTGAGTCCCGGCGGCTCTGGCGCCTTGCCAGGCTAGCTTCGGGATCGGTTCTTTCCAGAGGTAGGGGCGAAATGGTTATGCGTGATCCTTTCCTCTGCACGGTCGCGACTCTGAGGACGCGTTCGGGAGATGATCGACGCCACGATTCGTAGCATGGAGCGGACAAGGGAACGTGCCAGATGCTCTCACAGTTCGCTGTACGCAGATTAGACCTTTCCCCGGCGGGCTGAAGAAGGGTGCTCGGGTCAGCACCCCGGTAGCGAGCCCCGGGAACGGGAACGTCCCTTGGACCCCGGGCCCGAGGTGAATGCACCCGGGGAAGGCGTTCCCGGGACTGGCCTGTGCTCGGGCCCAGACTGGGGGCCCCACTCCCAGATTTATTCCTGGCAGCTCTTCGGGACCCGGGGTCGTTCTCGCGCAACCGGGCTACCCTGACCGACAATCCAGATACGTAATCTTGCCTTGTACATATCGCTCAATTCCTATTTCTCCCCCCGCTTGTGTGGCCATGTGTTTTGCTCTCCTCGGCCCCGGGGGCAAAGCGGAATCTGCCAGGCCGAGCGCGGGGGCCACCGGGTTAGTGTCGCCCCAGTTGCTGAGGCCCGGTGGTCGGGTCGTGGACCGCGCCCCGGGCACTGTCGATGCTCCGGGGTCTCGGGCATAGCTTCCCCGTCGGGCCTGCCTAGATTCCCGGGGTGGGATATGGTGCCCGGTCGGCCAGTTCCTCCCCGGCCACCGTCGAGGCGCTGGGTACTTCGCCGCCCGTCGACCCCGGGCGCGGTAATGGCCGGCTCCCGAGGGTCTTCCGGCGAGTCAGGAGGCTTAAGCTTAGCACTTCGGCCATACCTAACACGCGTGGGTCTTCCTTTCGTATTTTTTGCTCTCTAGCAATTCTTCTCCTGGGATTCAGCAGCGCCCGGGGCCAGGGAGGGTCCCTAGGCCCGGGAGACCCACGCTTAGTTCCTCGCATACTCGGGGACCGAGTCCCCGGGGCGGTCAACTACCAAGCCCGCAGCACTCGGGAGCCGAGCTCCCGGGGCGGTCGGCGCGGGAGGCGTGGGAGGCCAGGAAACAGCCGCCTCCCGCGAGGAGGAGCGAAGCTCGGACCGTCCGCTTGGGAATCGGACAGTCCGGGCTGCCCCGATCTGGACTCAACCGTCCCAGGGACTGAGTTCCTAGGGCGAACGGTTACGCTGGGCCCCAAGGAGGGCTTACGCGCTGCGACCGGTCACGGCCGCCGGGTCCGGACTCAGACGACACCCGGAGCTCGGCGTATCCGGGCCCAGGATATCAAGACGAACAACAACAAGTATTGAGCATCCAGGGCGCGAAGGCCGAACATAAGCAACATCCGAATATAAGCTACTTCCAGTACAATAGGCAAAGGTGCGAAAACAAAAACACAGTTATATACACACACAAGTGTTTTTCTTTGTACAAGACAGGTGAAGTCAAAGTGCAAGCATGCGCGGAGGACCGCAGCCATCGCCGCGCGGGAGGAGATCACTCATCGGGCCCGGTCCCTTCGTCGGATTTGTCGGTCCCCGGATCCTCGAGGTATTCCCCCCGGGTGAAGAATCCGGCCACCGTCGCAGCAGCGTCGGCCACGGCCTTTCGAGCCTCTTCTTCCCCATCGGCGGGGAATCCCTCCAGCACCGGGGCCAGGGAAAACTCCGCGTCCCGAGCCCGGTAGCAGCCAAGGACGTACTCCGCCACCCGCGTGGCAAGCTCTGTTCCCTCCTTCTCCAGGACCTCATGGATTCGCTGGGGAAGCAACTCCAGCGTGGACACCAAGTCGCCGAAGTCCACCATCTCATGACCGACCCCGGTGGGCCCCGCGGGCTTTCGCGGGGGTGCCTGGATGCCGATGCGCTTGAGACACCCCCGGATCCAAGAGCCGTACCGCCCCAGGCAGGCTGCGATCTCGTTGTCGAGATCCTTCCGGAGGGTGAGACTATCTCGCGCCACTCTCAGCCGTTTCTCTGCCCTGGCCAGCTGCTCGGCTGAGCTGGCCGCGCCCGCCGATGACGGGGAGCCGCTTGACGCGGCCCGCACGGCGGCCCCGCGCGCCACGGCCTCAAGGTCGGCCGCGCGTTTCCGGGAGACCTCCATCTCCGCTTGCCGGGCCTCGGCAGCCTTCACCGCCGCCTCCCGCCGGGCCAAGGAGTTCTCTTTCTCCTCGAGGATCGCCTCTCACATCCCGAGAGCCTCGGCTTTGGCGTCCATGTCGGCGGCCAGCATCTTCGCCTGCTCTGCCTCGCGTTGATGGTCGGCCTCCCTCCCTTCGAGATCTTCTTCCCAGGACACCAGCCTCCCCTCCTTGCTCAGGAGGCGGCTCATGCCGTCTCGGGCCATGGCGCTGGAAAGCTTGGCAGCCTCCTCGCTGATCACTGCGGCTTCCTCCTGCGCGCTGATCTCGTGCTCCCGGGCCGCGAGACCGGCCTCCTTGCCCCGGAGACGTTTCTCACGAGAGGACATCTCCTCCTGCCGCGCCTCCGTCTCTGACCGGGCACGGGAGGCGTCGTCAGCGGCAAGTTTGGCGGCGGCCTCCAGTTGGGTGGTGCGCCTCTCCGCCGCCTCGACCTCCTGTCGGCGGGTCGCCACGAAGATTTTGGTGGCGACCATACGGATGGCGAGCCCCTCCATCGCCGCTGCAATCGCTGCTCGCCCGCTCTTGAGTTCCGCCTGGACCCGGGTGGACTCGCGCTGCTCCCGACGGGCTGCCACCTGTACTTCGCCGGCGGCGATCACCAGCTGCCCCAACGCGGTGTGTAGCGTCTCGCGCCCGCGCGCCGCGCCCGGCCGCTGGGCAGCAAAAAGGACCAGGGCCCGCTCCCCTCTCGTGGGAAACGGCTGGGCCCTGGCATCCCTTTCTCCCTCCATAGCAGGAACTTCAGACGGCTCCGCGAAGGCCCGCTCCGGCGTGGCCGCCGCGGCCCCCATATTCGCCACCGTGCTCGGCGATGGAGGGGGCGTGGTGGGACGCGGCGGTGCCGTCGGCGCGCCCCCAGTACCGCCTACGGCTGGGGCTGACGGCGCCGTGGTCGGCCTCTGGCCTTTCCTATAAAGGCCGAAACCGGACAGGTAAGAGCTAGGTCGAGAAACACAAGAAGAAATGTGCTAGCGAGAAGAACCGAGTGGGGTCGAAGCGCTTACCTAGCCTGGGGCCCTTTGAAACTCCACGGCTTGGGACTCAAAAGTGGCCGGCTGCCGCCGCGGAATCCTGTCTTCCCCAGCGGCGTGCCCGGGACGGCGAGGCTGGCCGAAGCTTCTGGCGCTTCTGACGCCAACTCAGTGTTCCCCCCCGTGCCCGTGGGGGCCTCGTTGCCCCCCACGTCCAGGACCGCCTTTGGCCCGGTCCCGGGGGCCGGGGTCACCGCCCATGGCTCTGGGGACAAGACCCGAGCGACGCTGGCGCCACACAAGCAGCAGCCGTCATGGTAGTCCCGGTCCTCCCGGGGTCTGTGCGGCTCGGAGAGGTAGCGGCCGGGACGACGGCCGCTGGGGCAACGACCTTCACCTTTTTGGTCACCGCGAGTCTTGGATCGGGCCCCGCCGGTCGCTTCCCCTCCTTTGACAATGTCGATACTCCGACCGGCACGTCTCCTCCCTCCGAGGCGTCGAGTACCTCGACGATCTTTGGGGTAATCTGCGAGACAACGATACCCACGGCGTCGAATTGCGGGAGATCCTTCTGGATCCTCGCCCGCCCGCGGTTACTGCAAAGCGGCGTCACGCCGTCAGGGAGCGCGCGGTCCGCCACGCCCCCTCCTTCCAGCGCCGACGCCATTAGCAGACCCATCGCCGCCTTGCTCAGGTCGTCGGGGTGGGTCCTGGTGACGTCCTTGGACCCGGTATATAGCCAACAGGCCTGGGACCTCCTGTTGAGCTGCGCCAGTCGCCGGCTGAGGAAATCGCCGACGACCATATACGCATTCAACCCAGCCATCGCTAGGCTAGCGATGCGCGCCAACACTGGCGCTAACCGCGCGTCTTCCGGTGGTGACTTGGTCCAGCTCTTCACCTTCTGGGCCGCCTTGGTCGGGAGCAGGAGCCGGTCGTTGGCGTCGACACCGACGTAGACCCAGTTCTGGCGCCATAAATCCCATTTGTTTTTCAGCGCCATTGGGATAAACTCAACGCCAGGGCGGCTGTGGAAGTACACACAACCTACCCGCTCCGGTAGGTCGGTGGCCTTGTTCTTTGGCGCGCTTTTCATGGTGAAGTAGCGTCGGAAAAGGTCCACCGAAGGCATGATGCCCACAAACATCTCGCACAAGTGCGCGAAAACCCCCAGCACCATCACGGCATTGGGGTTCAAATGCAGCATCTGCACCTGATACGTCTCTAGCACCTGGAGAAAGAAATCAGAGAACGGCGGAACTAACCCGCCGACCGCGTAATCAACAAAGTACACTGCTTCATTGGGCTCTTTCGGCGCCGGCTTCGACTCGCCAGGGCACACCTCAAGCGCCGCCCTCCACCGTGTGGCGGCCGGCATCATCCTCTTCACCCGCTCCGCCCCGGCGTCGTCATTCATGCGCGACGGCGGAATCGCCCCGCCGTCCAGCGGCCTTACCCCGCGGCCGACGCGTGGCATCGCGAATGCAGCGGCGAGAGTGGTTGAAGGAAGAACAAAGCGAGGAGAAGCGCGCGTGAACGGGGGGGCCTGAGCTCTGGGCACAAGGAGCAACTGGAGCGATGGCGATTCGAATTCGACAATGGGGGAAGCCGGCTGCTGCCCGCTGCTGCTTATAGCCTCGAAGAACCCGTGAAGCGCTCCTTCGACTCCACCATTACGACCCTCGATTGGCGGACCGAAAGTGGAAACTCTCCTCTCGTCTCGTCCCATCCCGGGCGATTATGGCGGCCTTGCCCCGCCTCCTGCTAAACCTGGTGGGCCCCGCGTCTTTTCGTTTCCCCAAGATATGGTCCTATTCCTGCCCGATTAAGGCCCCGGTCGAGCAATAGGCCCAGGGGCCACTGTCGGCGAAACGGGATCCATCGTACTGCTGATCCGACTGACGCCGACTTCGCCTGAGAACTACTCCCCTGGCCGAATCTCAAAGGGGGTCTCCCGACTTCCCGTAGTCAAGGTTTCATCCTCCGACAGCTGTTATTAATCTATTGGATGTGGATGCGGTTTGGTACTAAGTGCAAGTTTCTCGACCATGTCACTGCTGGCCAAGTTGTTGCAGCTACCTCTATCAATAATCATGCGGCAAGAACGCTCTTTGATGACACACTTTGTTTGAAACAACATGTGCTGCTGATTCTACTCCGCTTTTCCCATTTGTGCACTCAACACACGCTGCACAAGAAGACTCTCATAGCGCTCGGCATCTTCAGCACCAATATGTTCCACCTCTTCACTTCCTGTATCTTTAGCTGCAAGCACTGCAAGTGTATCCTCATCCAAATCACTAGCAGAAGAATACTCACCATTCTTCTTAATAATCAGAATGCGTTTGCTAGGGCAGTCCCTTCGTAAGTGTCCAAAACCCTTGCATTAATGGCATTGAACATCCCTTGTTCGTCCTATGGAAGCAACTGAAGAAGCACTCTGGGTAGGTGCTTGTATAGAACCTTTGGTTGCCTCTGAAACAGGTGGTGGTGCTGTGGTAGGTGGTGGCCGCGGTTTGCTGTTGGAGGGCAACGGTGTAGCTGTAGTGGGGCAGCAGCGCTCCCTGCAGAAAAGTTAGCTCTTGTGCGTGTACATCGTCCTTGCACTTCTCATTCAGCTTTGCAAGCATAATGAAACAATCGAGTCATATTATTATACTCTTTATAGCTAAGAATATCATAAATTTCTCAATTTAAACCACCCAAAAACCTAGCCATAGCCGCCTCCTCATCCTCTACTAAACCACAACGCAACATGCCTATTTGCAATTCTTGATAATATTCTTCCACACATTTATTACCCTGTTTCAATTGTTGCAGCTTATTTAACAAATCACGTGCATAATATGAAGGTACAAATCTAGCACGCATAATCCATTTCAAACCATCCCCGTTATGTGGTATATCATTCATATGTGTACAACGGTACTCACTTCACCAAATAGAAACATAATCAGTAAACTCACTAGTAGCAGCCCTAACCCTCTTATTTTCTGGAATATTATGGCAAGCAAATTTTTGGTCTACTGCTAACTCCCACGAAAGATAAGCATCAGGGTCATATTTACCATCAAAAGGAGGCATAGTGAATTTTATCTTATCAAATGATTCATCATTGCTATGTACCTCACGGCGTGGCCGGTGGGGAGCCATGCCGGTGTGGTTGAATCTAAGCCGTCGTTGGTCTGGATCTTCCTCAGAGTTAGCAGTATAGTCATGTTCGCCCACCTTACTGCCCATGACTCCATATCCGCCAACAGCAACATTGGGCACCACTGGAGGTGCCACCCAGGGTGCTTGGGCGATCTCATCAAGACGCCTCATGATATCAGCAAGGGCCGTGAGCTTGTGGTAGATCTGCTCGTCAGCTTTCCAACAAATATTTAAACACCCAAATCCGATTCCGTATGGAACAAATCCAATGATTTTACTAACAAAGCTTAACTGACTCCGAATCGTACTCGGTTCAAACTTGCCAATCTGAGTAGAACTCTTTCAAAGCTCGTATTTAACTAAGGGAAACGACCAAGAACCATCCGAGATATGGATGCTAAGGTGATATAGATAGCAAAGGTGGTGGTGGTGGCGGCGGTGACGATGTGAATTGCAGCAATATTTATGGCAGCGGTGGGGGTGGCGTGGAAACCGGCGGCGAAGGAAGTGGTACTAGACGTGACAAGAACTTGAAACTCTAAACGACTAGACACTAAGACCAGCAACACGATATGACGATGCAACTGAAAACTCAATAAAGCAAAATCTAAAAAGAACAATGCAGCAGCTCAAAGATGTCTTGGTAATGATGCAACCTTTTTTTTGTAGGACTTTTTCTGGTTATGGGTAGATGAATACTCACCGAGCAACGAAAGCTCTGATACCACTTGATAGGAGTAGGGGTGGCCCGATCTTTCGGTGAGTTGAAGGTAACTACGATTTGGGAGAAACGTTGACGACCCGACTACAACCGTACGAGACGTTGTGTTGTTGCGCCTTAGCGATCGATACACCTCTCCAAGGGTTGTTGATCTTGCCGGTGCAGATCAACCTTATTCCTGCAAGCAATCGTAGAACAAGCAAGAACGAGGTGAACAA
The DNA here is from genome assembly GCA_003991445.1 of Oryza meyeriana var. granulata. Classification (NCBI taxonomy): domain Eukaryota; kingdom Viridiplantae; phylum Streptophyta; class Magnoliopsida; order Poales; family Poaceae; genus Oryza; species Oryza meyeriana. The sequence goes on from RYFJ01003151.1 coordinate 41,341, forward strand.
GCACTGAATTGCTAAATCAAATATGAAGTTTCAATCAGAAAAGACAAGAGGTGGGGTTCCAATAACAAGAAGACGGGCGATCTAGTCGACACGCGCGCTTCAAGCGAAGTAGCAGTGGCTAAAACTTCAATCTATCAAAACCCACCTCTAAACGGCGGCGGCTACTGAATATATATATGAGTTAGGACGTCCTAGGGTTAGGATTTGCCTTGTGAGGGGCGCACTCCTCATGGGTTTAGCCCACGACACAATTACAAGGCCCAAGGCCCAAAACAGACTCGGACTGGAAGAGGTACGTGTCTTGTTTCGACGATTTCTGACAGCTCAGGAGGAATTTTGATGTGGGACCAAAACCATCTGAAAGTAGACTCCATAAGCTTTCCAACAAGTACTTATGGGCCCCAAAAGTCCTTCTGGATCAGCGGCTAGGTCCGTTTGAAGTTGATGCTGTCAGGAGGCCCGAATCCGAATCCAAAACGTGCAGAACTTCATCTCTTGCCTTCTATGGACCAAAAGTGACGTGGTGATGTATGAGTAGAATTGGGTAAGGTCTTGGTTTGGTCCCCAGTCAACTTCTTTGATCATCCATGCGTTCCTTGCACTCGGTCTCTTTCCCTTCACCCAAGTAAGTATCTCTGCATACAAGAACATACAAAACTCATGGTGCAGTAACGTCTGTTCAAATATATAACACGTAAAACTTACGTAGAAAGCATGCACCTTTAGTTGATGAGTACATAAGATAGCTATGGTCATATCCGAGCTAGTAATGTCCTCATCACGATCTGTGTAGCCTCCACATGAGCTAGCCGCTCATTGGTGATACGCACATCTTCCTCAAGACCTTCTATGCGTACCCTCACTTGGGTAGCAAAATGTTGTATGATTCCCCTGGTTCGGGGTGAATGTGACGCCCCCTGGTTCTGTTCTTCAATCCCTGTCATGGTTAGGAAAAAGAAACGGAAAACAAGGACAAATATACACAAGAAAGTTCCTCGACACACTACTAGGATGTAGCTGCCCTCACTCTCAACCTGTTCAAACAAGCTCTTACCAATTCTTACCAAGCTAACAGAACGTGATGGCAACCGTCAGACTGGAGCAAACCCCTGGAGTTGGTGTATTGATGCCTTGGTTGCTGAAACCTTGTCAAGTGATAGTCGAACCGGTGGAGCTATAGGAGGGCTGAAAGTGAACAAAGGAATACTAGAACCACGTTAGTCAAAGCAAGTTGAATAATCGTTCAAAGTTGGCACCGTGCTGGTCCTAGGCTAGACCGTACTAGAGACGCGAGCCTAGAACACAAATGGGTACACCGCACAGAAATAAACTAGATGACGCTGCACAAGGAGTTCAGGGGCTCGAAAAAGGATGCCGTCTGCTAAGGGGCCTTAATCACTTGTAAAAGATTCTTGTCAAATTTGAGCAGATTCTGAGAAATTTGATTTTTCCTTGGTTTACGGGCCCACTTTGAGGGCCTAAACGACGTTTTTTTAGGGTCAAAGCTGCCGCGCATGTGCCTGGAGGTTCACGCGGATATGAAAACCCCAGATTTTCCACCCTATCTTCCCGATCCCTTTCCAACGGGTCAAGAAACGTCTCAATCGGAGGTCGTATTCAAAAGTTACACTTTTTTCTTTTTTCTTTTCTTTTTTTTCTTCTTTTTTTACACACACCAACCACTACGGTGACTAACACGTGACAGAACTCGAAACTCTAAACGACTAGACGCTAAGACCAGCAACTCGACACAACGATGCAACAGAAAACTCAACAAACTTAAACTAAGCAGAACTAGGAAAAGGCTCGAATTGTCTTGGACCTTGGTAGTCTAATCTACTATTTTTTTTGGCTTCTGGACTGTAGGTAATAAAACTTTACGAAACAAAAAAAATCTCTCACCGAGCAACCTTGAGCTCTGATACCACCTGGTGTGAACGTGGGTGTCCCGATCTTTCGATAAGAGGATAAGTCGATTGGATAGAGCGACGTTGGCGATCTGACTACAACCGTCTAGAGACGTTGCGCCTTAGCAATCGTTACACCAACTCTAGAGGCTATTCACAATCTCGACGGATGCACGATCAGCCCAACCACAAAGGTAATTGTTCCTGTAAGCAATCGAGAACTAGCAAGAACAAGATGAACTAGCAACTCAATTTGCGAATAAAAGATGAAGGTTTAACTCAAAGAGAACAAACGGTGGGGTTCCAAAGATGAGCAAACCGGCGATCTAACCGATCACAGGATTACACGGCAAAGTAGCAACGCTAACTTTAATCTAACAAAACCCAATCTGTTTGTGGCGGCTCTAAAGGTATTAATAGGATGGGAGGATGACCACAAAGGTGTTGGGGTCGTTCTCTAACCCTAGGACGTGTCCCTAATGGACCCAACTTGATACATGAGCCGAAGGCCCAAAAACAGTGACGCAGCACTTTAAACAGAAAATCTCTCGTCACTAAAATAATGATTGCAGACGATTCTGAGTAGATATGAGCATGAATTTGGATCTGTTGGAAAGTAGACTTGATAAGCTTTCCGTGAAGTACTAGAACTCCCAAATCAGAGTTCGTATGAAGTCGTGGCGGCCGTCACAAGTTGGTGCTGTCTTACAGTCCGAATCCAGCCTGCACGAATCCGTTTCCTTGGTGATCTCCTCCCTTTCCTTGTTGATCTCCTCCATGCGTAGGTGTGGCTGTATCATTTGTGGTGATGTCCTCATCATTCTCCCATTGAGAGGTTATGATACTAGCAAGTGTCCTATTCTTCTCCTCTCGATCCTACCTTGGGTTATGTGTGTAACAGGGATGGTCAGTGAACTTCTATTGGTTTCAAAGGAGGATAGAGATCCATTGGGGAAGGCTCGAAAGGTTATACGATTCAAGGTTGACCCTCGACGCGCCACAGCCACTATTTTGACCCCTTTTATGCAATTATGAACGAAACTTTCTTGATTCCAATGCAACTTATCCTTTTGGAGTTGACGTAACAAACTACGCGAGCCCCCCGATGAAGCCAACAGAAATACTATCCGAATACTAAAAAGAAAAGGCAATTTCATTATGGTGGTATACCAGCCGCCAGTTCTGGAACTTCCAGTTCCAATCGGAGCATATAGATCCGTAAATGGATTTGTATGTATAGCCACTTCAGTCGTGCTCGTTGTTTCTCGAATGGAAAAAAGTATCTTCTTTCTGGGAACATGCTAAACCTGAAATTCTTATGTTCGTGATTCTTCATCCACCGATGCAGAAAATCTTCTAGTTTTCCATTCTCATATGAGGCAGGAAAGTTTATGGGCAATAGGTCGGCACGAAGTGATTCATCATGTTCAAACATGAACCTTCCGCTCGTTGGGGATGGTTTATAAATCATCAAATTCCCACAAATGGAATGAGAAGTGGGTCCATGTAAATGATCGAGACGTCGCAAACAACAACATTCCTTCCCCATATGGAGTTCGGAACCCAAAGGCAATCGTTGAGTGAACTGTATCTTATTCGTATTAGTTGACCTAAGCTGCACCATTATTGCAGGGGTGGGGCTCAGCCTCTGAACCGTACGTGGGACGAGTTTCTACCTCATACAGCTCGGGCCGAAGACCGAGGAAGTTGAGGAGAGATGGGAGACCCAACTGCTGCCGGTCGGGATGGATAGGAAAGGGGCGGGGATAAGCTTGTGAAGAAGCAAGCTTATTGCCCCACCCCCAAAAAACAAACCGACCCAGCAAGAAAACGTATGCGCTTTAGCAACAAAGCGCTCATCCCTTGCTTGTTGCTTCCCGTTCTTTCTATTCCATCCCAGTCCATTCCGGGATAGGTGGCTAATATAATATGTGCGGTAGTCGTCGTCTGACCAATCAGCTCGAATAGTAGACCGCTTGTGCCTGCCCATTCTGTCTCGCCCTAAATGGAATGGCTCTCTTATCTTAGTTACGCTGTGCCCCGACCCGAGTCCCCACGTCCGCTTTTATCTGCCCGCAACCCAACCAACACAACATTAGGGCCGTCCCCCCTATTCTATGCTGACCCGGGCCGGGGCTCGCTTTTTGGAAAGCCCGTTCCCACCGCGCTCATGGCCCGGCTGTCCTGCCAGTGGTAGTGGGAATTCTCCCGTTCCCTGGTCAAAAAGGGGTTGGTTGGATGCGGGATCTACTCCACGAGGAGCGGTTGTTAACGCCAAAATTTGGTACGGGTCGTTACCATGTTCGGTTAAGGAAAGAAGCGATATCAGCCATTGGAAACTAATCCAGAAGAGTCCGAGCTTGGGAAGGAGTCGTGAAGGCCACGTTATGGCAGCTATTTATCTTATCTATTAGATAGTTTTATCTTTTAGGAAACCTGATCTCTTGTCCGATCAGGTCTGTTAGTTTTCCTTTTCTAGTTAGGAAAGTCCTGTTCCGTGTCCTATAAGGACTCTTGTAACTCGGGGTATATATACGTATGCCCGGGAACCTTGTAAACTATCCACACAGATCAATTAAACTTCGGCGCATCGCCACCCTTTCGATGGGTTCTTGCTTCTCGAGCGGGGCTGCATCGGTTAGGTCCGAACTCCTGCGAGAGGGTAAGACTCGTCACCCCTTACCCAGGTGTACCTGCCCTGTCTACGGCTGCATCGGTTCGGTCCGACCTCTTAGGCCGATCAGGTATACCACATCACGCGTGCGTAGATCTTATCAGCTTACTGGGAGTAGCTTATCGTCAGTTTGTGCTGCATCGGTTGGGTCCGACCTACTAAACTGTCGCGATAAGCTGTTCCTGCTAGGTTGATGTTTTTTGCGCAAGCGTCTTATCGGAATGTATAGCCGGTAAGTTATCTTCATCACGATCGCACTATATCTATCAGCCCATTGAGGTATCGTTATCATCATCGGTCTGTGCTGCAACGGTTGGGTCCGATCTACTAGACTGACGATAATAGCTTTACTCTTGATGAGCCGATCGGTGTATATGCGACGTTCTATCGGAGTGCTTAGCCGATAGGTTATCTTTTTATAAAGCCGACTGTATTATCCTTACTGTTTTGGTCATTTATATTATCATCGGTTTTCTAGCCGATGCATATGTGTTTCCTACGCAGTCGGCTAGCTCACTATTCTGCCTATCTATTTTACCATCGGCTTCTAGCCGATGCACATGTTATACTGACAGCTTATCTATTTGCTTATAGCGTTATCGGTTTCCTAGCCGATACACAGGTGCCATCGGCCATCGGCTACAAGGGGCCCACATCAGACCGTATCGGCCGATAGCCGACGTGCAATTGCTGCTAACACAGGCACGAGACCCGAACGCGAGTACAGGTGGGGACCCGGGCACGAGCATAGCGGCGATCGGCTGGAAGGGATCCGTATCGGCTTGCTGGCCGATTGGATCAGTAATCTAATTTCTTCATCTCCTTGTCAATTGCGAGGTCAAATTGACTGGCACGCCTGCGAACCTCAAGATTTTAGGACCTGCACTGGAGCTAAGCAGATCTCCCAGGCCTTCGTATGTTCAATCGCATCAAACCAGATCATCAACAAGCTTCTTGGCACACCCGGTGGTTTTTGGTGCGAACAGCGGTACGGACGTAGATGATATCATCACGACCTCTCTTTGCTTACTGCTAGGGATGCTTAACGCCACTTCGCCAACTGGCATTACCTGCGCTTTCATGTCTCTTAGTGTGGTCAGCACTGGGTGTTTCCGAGCAGCGAGCTTACACCCATTCGCATTAATTCATCCAAAGTTCCTTACCCTTATGCACGAATTTTGGAATAAGCCATCTTCCTATCAAGGTTAAGGAGTCAACTAAGCATCTCAGCGGCGGAATTGAATACCTGGATTGAATCAAAGTTCACGCTGCCCGCCCTGAACAAATAGAATAGGAGGCGTGGACGGCATGGGTCATATGCCCTGAACATCCAGCATGGTAGCATCCATTCATCCACGCTCCATGTTCCTGAACGTCCAGCATGCCGCTCCATCCATTACAGTCTTGCAGGGAAGGTGGCCAGAGAATTGCATCTACGCTTCTTGGCCCTATAGTTGCAGACTACCAGAAAGAAATCAGGCCAAGATGTAACAAAAAGATTCAGAGATCTTGCCGCATCATTTGCGCAGTACACAATATATGCTCTTGCTAGTTGCTACAGACATGGCCTCATGGGCCTCCAACGATCTGAATATCTTCCACTGTTTTGAGAATTCCCATGATCCTGCCTGCATGTACATATAGTACTCTGACCCAACCACCTCTAGCTTCCATCCTCACCTCTTCCAGTCACCAAGTTGCAAAAAAATTCAGATAAAGAATGTTCATCTCAATCAGTTTGCACCAAAAAAGAAAAGGAGCTTCAGAGATCTTGCTGTAGTAGTACATAACTACAATTTGAGCAGAAAGCCCATATCTATTATCTATTTTTTAGAATTGAAATAGTCTATTTTTTGCTATTTTGTACTGTATAATTTCTTGGTTTATGGGATCATTTTCCCCGAGGGTTTCCAATCAATGGGGGCGTAGTATAGGTAGTTAGAGAGTATTGTCTCCCCTAGTTTGAATTCTTTTTACCCATTCTTTGAGAGTGATAGGTTTGATTTTTCCGTACCGTAATAGAAGAGCTAAGAAGAAAGACCTCATTATGTAAAAACACGACCATTCAAGCTAAAGATCAAAGGATCCGTAATATGACTCTCATAGACTTGCCAGGAAATAGACAATTTTGAATCGGCTTTTGCGCTAGGCTCAAACTTGAGTTATGAAGCCCCAGGCAAGCTCTTTGCCTATCGACTACACTTGCCGTATTGCTTAACGGCGTACTCTTTCCGCCTACAGACAAGTTCTATACTTAGCTTCCTTATTTGATTGGTCTTGTTCTCGGAACTTGTGCCTGAGGCTAACCTTCTCACTCCGATACTCATCGGGCAATAGATAGTCACCTGAGCCAAGAAAGTGGATGAAATTGAGAATAGAATGAGAATGGGCTTTCAACTTTCATAGATCTTTCCTCTCAAAACAAAAAAAAAGGTGTTACCTAATCCACTATGTCCTTTGTTTAATACCGCGGTAACCTGGAATTTCAAACCTTTTTTCTACCCTCGCCACTTCTTTCGCTGCCCCTATCCACCTCCTTTGCGGAATACCAGATCAAGAGATGAATTAGAGGATCACAGGGCTAAGTCGAAGCATGCCAGAACCTTCTTTAGTAGTGAGACATATCGACTAGCTCCTAACAAGGGCTTCAAGATCATAGTAATGGCTGCCAAAACTTTCCTTGGGTACGAATGTCATGTTCAAAGCAGGTTTCTCTAGACACCTTGGAAAAGATCACTGACGAGCTCAATCTCAAAGTGTGAATGAAATTATCAATTTCATCCTCTTTATGAGCTTGAGATCATATGGGTCAACAATTCTCATTTCTTAGTTATAGAAAGCCCTTCTCAAGGAAGTGAGCCACTCAATCTGAGCCAGTGGATTATCATTCAGTTGTGCCGGTGCGCAAAGCAAGCACGCTTAGACAATGATGTCCAATCTTTGGTATGCCTATTGAGGGCTGACTCCGCTAGGCAAGAGGACTACTACTAGGATTATTCTATTACTAATTGATGACCTGGGGGGCTACTCTTCTTTATCTAGTTCAGCTACAGTGAGCTCTTCACTTGATAGAAGAGCGAGACATAGCGGAGGAAATGGTGCTTTGTTGATCCTAACTCCTTGCTTCGGAATGCGATTACCTACTTTCTGCCTCACCTGTCGATTAAAGAATTCAACCAACTAGTTGGAGATGGCAGCTTCGAGCCCTACTTTTTATATCCAGTCGTGTGCCTACCTTCTTGGATATGTTTATTTCGATGAGACCGCTCTAATCGGGATCTGACTCCACTAATGTAACCGTTTTCGTACCATGTTTTTCACCTAGGGCCTACGCTTTTTGAGTGTAGCCTATCTTCGTGCTGGAATGGTTTTTTTCCTCCTTGAGGTCGGACTGCTGCACCTGTCAACTCTGGCATTCCCAAGGCATCGCATATCCGGAAGGGAGCAAATACGATCAACTGTTATGGATTGACTTCTCCTGTTGCTTGATTCAAAACCTGTAACTCTTTTAGCATCTCAACATTGGCATGTGAACTCTTGAAAAGAAGAAACAAATTCTCAGGCATCTCCTTGCTTGCTTTTTCATTGACTGATTCTAGTAGCTGGCCTATTGAATAGAATAATAAAGATTAAGTGAAGTGAGCCTCAGTCCTTGCCGGAATACCTAACACAAGTCAAGTTAAGTGGACATTCCTGGAATTGGCATCTGAATCCGTCTAGCTGGGCACAAATCAAAACCTGGTGGCAGCTTCATTATCATGGAGCAACTCATCAGAAAAGGCTTTTCCCCCTCTAGTTGTTGTAGCTGGAAAGAAAGTATCAAGTTTGAAGGGAACATGCCTAGACTAGAACTTCTACTTATGTATGAAGGTGGATCTCCCAGTCGGTGGACTCCATTCTTTTGATTCCCCTTCTCTAATCTCTTTCAAGATAAAGCAAAAAGCTATTAGGAGGCTTGGGTCAAAGAGCTACTTCTTGACAAAAGAGCTACTTCAACAACTACTTATTCAGTCTGCTTTCGGTTTCAAGAAGAACTTCTTTAGTTAGAACTTTTGGGGCACGCACAAAGATCACATGAACTCAATGGTGTGCATAGAGTAACTAAAGAAGCACTAAAAGAAGGCAAGAGCATGCCTCACTCACTGAGCACAATGCCCTACCTACCATCTAGATTCTCAACGAATTGGATGCTCACCACATATTTAGTGTATGGGTGTATTGATGTGGACGAGGTGCCCGATCTTTCGATGAGACTGATAGCTATCGATTTGTGGGTGGAGATGACCCTGGCAATCCGACTACAAACGCACGACGTCGCTTGCGCCTTATGCTGAAGCAACTTCGAGATGTTATTGACCCCGCTAGCGGCGAGATCAACCTGAACACGAAGTTCAATTCCCGCAAGCAATCGAAGAACTAGCAAGAATAGGACGTAGGCAATCTAATATTGAAATATGAATGAAGCATAAATTATATTGCGAACACAACGTTGGGATCCCGAAGCTGTCTTGACAGGTGGTCGTCTGACACAACTGAAGAACAAAAGTTTGCGCAATGGCTAAACCTAAACTCAATGAAATTCAAGTCGTAACAGGGGAGGCGGCGGCTCTTAAATAGGGAGACGACCAAGGAGGGACGTCCCACACGCACACCTAGGGTTACAAGGCCCAATTGGGCCCAAGTGGGATGGCGCAACACCCGTTTGACTCGGACTCAGGAACTGACGTGGATTGTTTTGATGATTGCAGCCGGCTCGGATGGAATTTGAAGATGAGGTGTAGACTTCATAAGCTTTCCATGAAGTACAAGAACGTCCCAAACGGAGTCCGTATGAGGAAGTTATGCCCGTTTGAACTTGGTACCATCGCAGCAGTCCGAATCTGATTCCAGAACGAGTCCATCTCAAATTCTTGCTTGACTTGGTCCCTTTCCTTCATCCTTTCCCAGATTCCTAATCACAATTAAATCATTTGCATCAGGTAGCGGACTGTTCTCAATAATATATGAACCTAGGAATGAATTCACCTGGTAATTAAGTTGACGAGCACGAGCTCGAGTAAGTGGTCCTTGTGGTGAATGAGTTGTATCCATGGAAGGGATGTCCTCATCAGATATGAGCTTGAAACCTACTTCACTCCCACCCACCTCTGATTGCATTAGCCTGCTGATTGATCTCGACAAGGAATGTGGTTCGGCAAAGGAAAATTTCAATATTCTTTCTTTGGATTTACTTTTTATGAAAGCGATGCATGTCTGATTTCATCTAATTTTCATTCTCCCTTCCTTTTTTGTACTTATTATTCCAAGCCAAAAGGCTATGTTCTGTCCCGCTCGCAAGGCTCATAACCTAACTTCTCTACTTACTTAAAAAAGAGCACTTCAACAACCCTTACCCAAAGAGAAACTCCCTTGAAAGGCCAAAACAACAGCAGAGTAGCAGGTCAAAAAGAGAGAGAGAACTGAAACTGAAGAGTACAAAACAAGACAACTATTGAGAAGAGTGGCTGCCCAAGCATTTTTGGATGCCCTTTTGCACTGATGGTGATTTTATATATCATAAGTATATATGTATATATATAAATGTTTCATTCATTTCTATTATTTTTTATTGAACACGATTTGTATTGCAACTGATTGCAGGACTGGAACTACGAGCATACTTTTCCAGCGAGAGTCCTTGTTGGTAACCACATGGTCCCTAGGTACCATAATTGGGACCTGACTTATTTAGAGCATCGAGGAGGAGTTTGTTCAAGTTGGTTGAATCGATGGGAGTGTCGCAGTTTATTCATGGCAGCCTCATGCCTTACTATGATGAGGGGTGTGGGTTTTCATTGGTCAGTCTTCTTTTGCAAAGTCGGCTTATCTGAACTCTTCTTGTTCCATCCTAGATGAATATGCTTGTCACTGTCTCCTTGAATAATCGTATCAATCTCTTGTGCAAGATTGCTGCCGGCCTACTGTTTCTCCAAGCAAATTCAAGGGCAAGGGTATATCATTGTATTCTAAATGGAAATGTAATATTTCTATTAGTCTGGCGCCTGTACAATGTTAATTTGTATTACATGCATGGCTCCATCCAGTGGCAGGCGTCGGAGATCGCCTAGGCTAGTCCTAGTATGCATTGAAGTACAGGCTAGGTACTGGCTTTTCTGAAAAGAAACTAGGAATCGAGCCTTGGTTTATTTGTTTATGCAGCGATGGCTTTGATCTCAATTGCTATTTTCAGACACCACCTAAAGGCTTCCTTCTGGGCTTTTTGATTTGAGTGTCAGGGTGTTTCCTTCAAGAAGCAGCTCTTCTATTAAATAAAGTAAATAAGGAAACCCCCTTTCAAAAATGAGTTTCCACAGCTGTTTCATTCCCATATCCAAACTTACCATCTCCACTACAACATCACTATCAGTGGGTGCTTTTGAAAACATGATCGAGGAAAGGAAAGCGAAGCGCTGGCTGATTTCTACTCTTCAAAGGGATTCTTTGCTATCAAGCTAGAAAAGAGGAGTCAACATTCATAACACTTCTTTGGTCTCTAAGGTGAGTAAGATTTGAATATATAGCTCTTCTTATCTATTTCTATACCGAGAATAGCTTTATTGACGGGCTGAACGATCCCCTCACTTGGCTAACTCAATAATCATATGTCTGAGAGTCTGGTCGAACTAAGCGGGTTGGAGACGGGCATTTTCATTTCAACGTAGCAGTAGGGAAAGTGATTTCGGGGGGTTAGTACACATGGGCAGTTGGGACAGTTACAGGTAGTTAAGTTCGGTCTTATTCTTATGGGCAAGTGGTCCGAGAATCTCTCTTTCCTTCTCTAAAGTATAGCTTTACGAAACTCGAATATGAGTAAATATAGAAATAGAATAATAAGAATATCATAGAGCCGTGTATTAGTAAGGATAGGTTTTGGTGAGTAGTAGTTCTTGGCATTAGTAAGCTAGCTTCACTAGACTATCTATGACAGGAAATTCAGTAAATGCACAATATCTTTTCAATGAAGTGAATGAAGAAAGATTCATAGGAAAGGAACAATAGAAAGAGTACTATTCTTTAGTTACTCTTTTTTCTTGTCTTAGAATACAGAATGTCTCAATGGAATCTTTTCCTTCTTTTTTTTAATTCACTTAAGACCATTCCAAGGCTCCTTTTCGCCATGCATAAACTAAACCAACAACTAGGATAAGCACAAAAATGAAAGCTTCGATAAAAACGGATACACCCAATACATCGAAACTCATTGCCCAAGGGTAGAGAAAGACCGTTCCCACATCAGAAACAACAAAAACTAGCGCAAATATGTAATAGCGTATTCGGAATTGTAACCAAGCCCCCCATGGGTTCTATACCTGTTAACGCCAAAATTTGGCATGGCTCATATCAGATTCGGTAAAGATAGAAGCTATAGCAACCGGAGGAAATTAATCCAGAAGAAACCGGATTTGACAAGGAATCGTGAAGACCACGTTATGGCAGTTATTTATCTTATCCATTAGATAGTTTTATCTTTTAGGAAACCTGATCTCGTATCCGATCAGGGCTTGTTAGTTTTCCGCTTATAGATAGGAAAGTATGTACCGTGTCCTATAAGGACTCCTGTCAACTCGGGGTATATATACGTATGCCCGGGTGCCTTGTAAATTATCTCTCGATCAATCAAATTCGGCGCATCGCCACCCTTTACCAACGGGGTTCTTGCTCTCGACCCGGGCTGCATCGGTCAGGTCCGAACTCCGCCGCAGAGGTAAGTCTCGTTACCCCGGCTACCAATCGGCTAGACTTCCTCGGTTAGGTCCGATATTCTAGTCGGTATATGGTAGCCGCTTACCACGATATATCTGCTTTGTCTACGGCTGCATCGGTTCGGTTCGATCTCTTAGGCCCATCAGGTATATCACATCACGCGTGCGTAGATCTTATCAGCTACTGGGAGTAGCTTATCGTCATTTGTGCTGCATAGAGGTGGTCGGTTGGCGTCCGACCTATTTATGAAACGTCCAAGTTGTTCCTGTAGGTTGGTGCTGATATTTTTGCGCAAGTGTTTTATCAGGAATATAGCCGAATAATTCTTCCGACTAGTATTGCATTAGATCTATCGGTTTGTTGAGGTTCCTGAGGCGGAATTACTTTATCGATCTGAGGAGCGTGCGTTTTCAATGCATCCCATCAGCCAGCGCTTAGGTCTGAACTACTAGATCGATAATAATAGATTTATCCTTGTCGAGCCGATCGGTGTGTATCTGCGACGTTCTATCGGACGTGCTTAGCCGAATACTTATCTTTTTTTATAAAGCAGAACGTGTATTATCTTTACTATTTTCGGTCATCTAATATTATCATCGGTTCTCTAGCCGATGCACATGTGTTTCCTTGGTAGTCGGCTAGTTCACTATTCTGCCTATCTATTTTATCATCGGCTTCTAGCCGATGCACATGTTATACTGACAGCTTATCCATTTATCTATAGCGTTATCGGTTTCCTAGCCGATACACAGGTGCCATCGGCCATCGGCTACAAGGAGCCTACATCAGACCGTATCGGCTGATAGCCGATGTGTAATTGCCGCTGATCCGGGCGCGAGCACAAGCGAGGACCTGGGAGCGAGAACCCGAGCACGAGACCCGGGCGCGAGTACAGGCGAGGGCCCGGGCACAAGCATAGCGGCGATCGGCTGGAAGGAATCCATATCGGCTTGCTGGCCGATTGGATCAATAATCAAATTTCTTCATCTCCTTGTCAATTGCGGGGTCAAATTGACTGGCACGCCTGCGAACCTCAAGATTTTAGGACCTGCACTGGAGCTAAGCAGATCTCCTAGGCCTTCGCGTGTCACCAGACGCCGAACCAGATCGTCAGCAAGCTTTTTGGCACACCCGGCGGTTTTCGGCGTCAACACTACTCGATTCATAACAAAAAAGCTTTTCTGGTCCTTCCTTCATTAACCGGGGCTAAAAGTCCTGAAATCCAAAATACCAAAATAGGAACTTGCAAAATGGAGAAAATCGTTGCAGTCATTATAGGAAAGTCTAGGAACTTAGAGCATATCCTATTTGAAGGAGGCAAATCAGGTAAGGGATTTTATACTCACTTCTATTGATTTGATCAAAATTATTTTTTCTTCCCTATGATTTTCTATGAATGAGCCTATGGTAATGCTTTTATCTCTATTCTATGTCGGAATAGGCCGTCGAGTCTACTAATAAGGAAAAGCAAACTATACTTTGGAAACATAAGATATCCATCCACAAATGGAAAAAAAAGACGTATATATTAGGGCTATATGGATTTGAACCGTAGACCTTCTCGGTAAAACAGATCAAACGGATTATTATCGACATGATTCGAACTGTTTCAAAGACCCAACATGCATTTTTTTGCATTGATCTCTTTGCACGGTGTGGTGAATTCTTGGATGGTGCACTGAGGGGACTTGAGCTCGCACGGTGTCTCTTGGCTCACTCGTGCCGTCGGCATCGATCCCATCCACTCGTGCTAGATCGTCCTCTTGATCAACTCTTGTGCTTGGAGGCGTCGCTTGAGTGGAAGGAGCTTGTTCGGTCCCTCTTTGCTCTTCTGACTCTTCTAGCGGCCTCACTTCTCCAATTGCCTTTTTCTCGATGTCGTGTCCCGTGACTCCTTCACCTAGCATCTCAAGCTCAACTTGCTCCACTTGGGAGCCATTAGTTTCATCAAATGTCACATCTCTCGTGGTTTCAACAATTCTGGAGACTTTGTTGAAAACACGATAGGCATGAGCATTTGACTCATATCCGAGTAGAAATCCTTCATCCACTTTAGGAGCAAACTTGGATGAGCGAGGTCTCTTACTCAATATAAAACATTTGCAACCAAAAACACGAAAGTAGGAGACATTGGGTTTGTTACCGGTGAGGAGTTGTTGACGCCAAAAACCGCCGGGTGTGCCAAAAAGCTTGCTGACGATCTGGTTCGGCGTCTGGTGACACGCGAAGGCCTGGGAGATCTGCTTAGCTCCAGTGCAGGTCCTAAAATCTTGAGGTTCGCAGGCGTGCCAGTCAATTTGACCCCATAATTGACAAGGAGATGAAGAAATTTGATTACTGATCCAATCGGCCAGTAAGCCGATACGGATTTCTTCCAGCCGATCGCCGCTATGCTCGTGCCCGGGCCCTCGCCTGTACTCGCGCTCCCGGGTCCTCGCTTGTGCTCGTGCCCGGGTCAGCAGCAACTGCACATCGGCTATCGGCCGATACGGGCTGATATAGACTCCTCGTAGCCGATAGCCGATGGCACCTGTGTATCGGCTAGGAAACCGATAGCGCTATAAACAAATGGATAAGCTGTCAGTATAACATGTGCATCGGCTAGAAGCCGATGATAAAATAGATAAGCAAAACAGTAAGCCAGCCGACTGCCGAGGAAACACATGTGCATCGGCTAGAAAACCGATGATAATATAGATGACCAAAATAGTAAAGATAACACAGTCGGCTTTTTATAAAAAGATAACCTATCGGCTAAGCACTCCGATAGAACGTCGCATATACACCGATCGGCTCGACAAGGATAAATCTATTATTATCGATCTAGTAGTTCAGACCTAACTGATGCAGCACAGATCGATAATAGTAAAGGAACCTCAACAAGCTGATAGACCTAATGCAACTGTGATGTAATAAGATAACTTACCGGCTATACATTCCGATAAGACGCTTGCGCAAAAACCATCAGCCTAGCAGGAACGATTTATCGCTGGCAGTTCAGTAGGTCGGACCCCAACGATGCAGCACGAACTGATGATAAATCGCCCCCAGTAAACTGATAAGATCTACGCACGCGTGATGTGGTATACCTGATCGGCCTAAGAGGTCGGACCGAACCGATGCAGCCGTAGACAGGGCAGATACACCTGGGTAAGGGGTGACGAGTCTTACCCTCTCGCAGGAGTTCGGACCTAACCGATGCAGCCCCGCTCGAGAAGCAAGAACCCGTCGAAAGGGTGGCGATGCGCCGAAGTTTAATTGATCTTTGTGATAGATTACAAGGTCCCCGGGCATACGTATATATACCCCGAGTTACATGAGTCCTTATAGGACACGGTATATGATTTCCTTATCTATAACAGAAAACGCTAACGAGGCCTGACCGGACACGAGGTCAGGTTTCCTAAAAGAGATAAACCTTTTCCTAATAACTATAGTAATTAACTGCCACGCGCGGTCTTCACGGCTCCTTCTCAGACTCGGTCTACTTCTTGGATCAATTTCCATTATCCGACTGCAACCATCCTCTTGACCGAATCTGATACAGGTCCTCACCAAATTTTGGCGTTAACACATGCCCCCCAATTTCGGAGTTTGTTATCAAACTTCGAAATTCTTCTGTTCGGGCCTCAATATTCCTTCCTGGCCTCTTGAAATTGGCTTTCATGAGCCGATACCTTTTGTACTAGGTGTGCTAGGCTCTTGAAGTCTTCTGATGAAAATCTTTCTTTGATCGGAGCCACCAAACCTTGGAATGCTAACTCGGCCAGCTGTGCATCATCCAGACATAAACTATAACATCGGCTTCTAACATCACGAAACCGCTGGATATATTCTGAGACTGATTCCTCTGGCTTCTGTATTACCGATGTTAAGTCTATCAAACTCATCTCCTGACTCCCCATAAAGAAATACTTGTGGAATTGCTTTTCCAGATCGGCCCAACCTCGAACTGAGTTAGGTGGCAATGAAGAAAACCATGTAAAGGCCGATCCGGATAATGATAACGGGAAGAGCCTAACTCTCAAAGCTTCTACAGCTGATGCGTCTCCACATTGAGCCAAGAATCGGCTGACATGTTCCACTGTAGATACATCATCTTGCCCTGAGAATTTGGAGAAGTCTGGTACTCTGTATCGGCGCGGCAACGGAGCTCTATCAAATCAATTTGGATATGGAGGCCGATACATAAACATTTCCTCCTTCGGCCTTAGACCGAATTGCTCTCTCATCACCTCTGTGACTCTTGCTGATAAATCTTCTTTTGGATTTTCACCGTAATAACGCAGAGGTGGAGTTGATAGCCGATTCTGATTTTGATATTCCCTCAGATAATTGTACTCAGGAACAGCTTTTGGATAATTCTGTTGATGCCCCCCATAGTACGCAGTTTGATATCCTTGAGGAATCCCATCTTGTTGCCCCCCGGGTATTTGAATCGGCTCTACTGCCATCTTGATCAAGCTCTGTAATGTGTTCACCAATGTCCCAGATTGATCGGTCAACGCATGATGAACTGCTTTATTAAACATGTCTTGAATTGGCTTTTGTGAACTTGCAGGCGATGTATGGCTCGATTCATCAATCAGAACAGGCTTTGGAAATTGTGACTTCTGAATCGGCCCTTGATCTGTCATACCGAAGGATTCTAGACAAAGCTTCCGAAAATCGTCGATGTTCTGCTCCACTTGTTGTCTCTGTTCTTCGGTCAAGTCTTCTATTGTAACTGGGATTGTATCATCTTTGCTGACCTCTTTTCCAGCCATGTCGAAGTTCTGTGTCCCACCGGGCGTGCCAAAAACGTGTTGACGCCGAAAACTGCCGGGTGTGCCAAAAAGCTTGCTGACGATCTGGTTCGGCGTCTGGTGACACGCGAAGGCCTGGGAGATCTGCTTAGCTCTAGTGCAGGTCCTAAAATCTTGAGGTTCGCAGGCGTGCCAGTCAATTTGACCCCGTAATTGACAAGGAGATGAAGAAATTTGATTACTGATCCAATCGGCCAGTAAGCCGATACGGATTTCTTCCGGCCGATCGCCGCTATGCTCGTGCCCGGGCCCTCGCCTGTACTCGCGCTCCCGGGTCCTCGCTTGTGCTCGTGCCCGGGTCAGCAGCAACTGCACATCGGCTATCGGCCGATACGGGCTGATATAGACTCCTCGTAGCCGATAGCCGATGGAACCTGTGTATCGGCTAGGAAACCGATAGCGCTATAAACAAATGGATAAGCTGTCAGTATAACATGTGCATCGGCTAGAAGCCGATGATAAAATAGATAAGCAAAACAGTAAGCCAGCCGACTGCCGAGGAAACACATGTGCATCGGCTAGAAAACCGATGATAATATAGATGACCAAAATAGTAAAGATAACACAGTCGGCTTTTTATAAAAAGATAACCTATCGGCTAAGCACTCCGATAGAACGTCGCATATACACCGATCGGCTCGACAAGGATAAATCTATTATTATCGATCTAGTAGTTCAGACCTAACTGATGCAGCACAGATCGATAATAGTAAAGGAACCTCAACAAGCTGATAGACCTAATGCAACTGTGATGTAATAAGATAACTTACCGGCTATACATTCCGATAAGACGCTTGCGCAAAAACCATCAGCCTAGCAGGAACGATTTATCGCTGGCAGTTCAGTAGGTCGGACCCAACCGATGCAGCACGAACTGATGATAAATCGCCCCCAGTAAACTGATAAGATCTACGCACGCGTGATGTGGTATACCTGATCGGCCTAAGAGGTCGGACCGAACCGATGCAGCCGTAGACAGGGCAGATACACCTGGGTAAGGGGTGACGAGTCTTACCCTCTCGCAGGAGTTCGGACCTAACCGATGCAGCCCCGCTCGAGAAGCAAGAACCCGTCGAAAGGGTGGCGATGCGCCGAAGTTTAATTGATCTTTGTGATAGATTACAAGGTCCCCGGGCATACGTATATATACCCCGAGTTACATGAGTCCTTATAGGACACGGTATATGATTTCCTTATCTATAACAGAAAACGCTAACGAGGCCTGACCGGACACGAGGTCAGGTTTCCTAAAAGAGATAAACCTTTTCCTAATAACTATAGTAATTAACTGCCACGCGCGGTCTTCACGGCTCCTTCTCAGACTCGGTCTACTTCTTGGATCAATTTCCATTATCCGACTGCAACCGTCCTCTTGACCGAATCTGATACAGGTCCTCACCAAATTTTGGCGTTAACAGGAGTTCATATGCCGTCTTTTTAAGAAGTTTGTGGAGGTAGAGGCGATTTAGCGCATGACACGCGGTGTTCACCGCCTCCGCCCAAAAGATATCCGGGGTCTTGTATTCATCTAGCATAGTCCTTGCCATCTCGACAAGAGACCGGTTCTTCCTCTCCACTACTCCATTTTGAGGTGGATCATATGGAGCGGAGAACTCGTGCTTAATCCCCTCATCATCAAGGAATTCCTCCACTTGAGTATTCTTGAATTCCCCCCCATTGTCGCTCCTAACTTTCTTGATCTTGAGCTCGAACTCGTTTTGGGCCCGCTTTGCGAATTTCTTAAAAATTCCTTGGGTTTCACTCTTATCTTGCAAAAAGAACACCCAAGTGAAGCGAGAAAAATCATCAACAATTACGAGCCCATATTTGTTACCTCCGATGCTTAGGTAGGCCACGGGACCGAAGAGATCCATATGAAGTAGTTCTAATGGCCTTGAGGTAGTCATGACGTTTTTCGTGGGGTGTGGGTTCCCAACTTGCTTTCCGGCTTGACAAGCGCTACACACACGGTCTTTCTCAAATGTGACATTAGATAGTCCGAGGATGTGTTCTCCCTTTAGAAGATTCGATAAGTTCCTCATCCCCGCATGTGCTAGCCTTCGATGCCAAAGCCACCCCATTGAGGATTTTGCTATCAAGCAAGCCTCCGGGTTCACTTTATCTAGGTCAAAGTCCACTAGATAAAGATCTCCCTTCAACCTTCCCTTGAATACGACGGAATTATCATCTCTTCTAAAGACGGTTACATCCTCGTCGGTAAACAAACAATTGTAGCCCAATTTGCACAATTGAGACACCGATAATAGATTGTAGCTTAAGGACTTGACGAGAAGAACATTAGAGAGAGATAGATTGTTGGAGATGGCAATTTTACCTAATCCCATTACCTTTCCTTTACCATCGTCTCCAAAGACAATATTGTCGTGATCTTCTCCATTCTCATCAAGAGTTGCAAACATACTCCTCTCTCCCATCATGTGGTTGGTGCACCCGTTGTCAACAACCCAACTCGATCCACCGGAGGAGTATGCCTACAAAAAGGATTAAGCTTGGGATTTAGGTACCCAAACTTGTTTGAGTTTGGGTCCTTTAACATCAGCCACGAGCGCCTTGGGCACCCACACATAAGCCCTGTACTCCTCATAATAATCACCAATAAAATGAGCAATCACTTTACCGCGGTGATCCGTGGTAATCTCATATGACTCATAGTACAGTTTTTCTGGTCGGAGCCTCCTACCATTCAGGTCGGAGCCTCCTACCAGTCGTCTCGGTCTGTCTGGGTTAGCTGGTCAGAACCTCCTACCGTTAGGGTCGGAGCCTCCTACCGGACCTCTCGGTATGCCGGACAGAGCCGGCCTGAACCTCCGGCCTGATCGGTCGGAACCTCTGACTAGCCTTCTCGGTCTGGCCGAGAGGCATGGTCGGAACCTCTGGAAACTATGGTCGGAGCTTCCGGCCCCCAGACTGACCAAGGAATTTTTTACCTCCTTGGCTTGCGACGTAGCTCCTTCTTTCACAAACCTCAAACATTGCTTCCCATTGACTATAGTCCTTCTGGATGGTCTACTTTCATGGAGAGAGAACCCAAGACCATAGCCGTTCTTGTTGGAGTCGGTAGTGAGGGTTTTGTAGAGGGCATCCTTGGATTGAAATGTTTTCAAATATCCAAACTTTTCCAAGGTGCCCAACCGCTCATTCTCCTTTTTGAGCGCCTCTAAAGCTTTAAGGTTAGTAGCATATGCATCCAAATCATAATTATAGCATTTCGCACAACCGTTGCTTGTGGAGGCATTGGAGATCTTGGTGGCCTCATTAGAGGTAGAGGCGCTATTCCAAAGAGTGTCAAATTGCACCTCAAGAGCCTTGTGATTTTGGTCCACTTTCACAAGATTCTCTTGAAGTGATTCATTCATACTCCATTGAGTTATTGACCGAAGAAAGCTCTTTGGTCAATTCCTCAACCTTCTCCATCTCCTTAGCCAAGTTCTCCTCTAGGGCAAGGTTTCTCTCCTTCTCAAGGATGAGCAAGTCCTCTTGCCGTTCGAGGGACTTCTCTTTGCACTCCAATGCCTTCATAAGCTTTGCCAATTGTGACATGGCCGGCTTGCTAAAACCCTTAAGCATCTCGTCCATATCATCCTCACTTTCATCATCACTAGAGTCATCATCATCAATTGGAGGAGATTTGGATGTTGAGGTTACCTTTCGCCCTTGTGCCATGAGGCAAGTGGGCTCATAGTGATCGTCGTCGCTCAAGTTGTCGAAGAGACGTTCTTCGAAGCCCAACGATGACTTGATAGCAATTGTGGCAACCCCTCCTTCATCACTTTCTTCCTTGTCGTCGTCCTCATCATTGGAGAACCACTCCTCTCCAATGTGAGCACGCCCGGTCTTCTTCTTGACCACCTTGACTTGCCACCCTTGTTCTTGAGCTTGGGGCAATCGGAGATAAAGTGGCCATACTCCTTACATTCGTAGCACGCCCGCTTGGATTGCCTCCTTCCTTTGTCGTCCTCCTTCTTGTCCTTGCCAAAACCGCCTCGACGAAGGAAGTGCTTAAACTTCCTCACCACAAGAGCGAAGTCTTCATCTTCACTCTCGGAGTCGCTTGGGGCTTGCTCCTTCTTTGCCTTCAAAGCAACTTCCTTGTTCTTGATGATTGCGGCATTCTTGGCAAGTTGCTTAACTTCCTTGGCTTCCTCTTCGAGTAGCTCATGTGATATGATCCTTGAGAGAACGTCGCTTGGGGTGAGTCTCTTGAAGTTCTTCATCTCCCGGATGAGAGTCACCAAGGTGGGGTTCCTTGGGGCGATCGTGCGGAGAAGCCTCTTGACCACCACATGATCAGTCATGTCTTCACCACCAAGACCACGGATCTTGTTGACAATGACCATCATGCGATCGTACATCTCTTGTGGTGTCTCGTTGTCTTCCATCACAAACCATCCAAGTTGCCCCTCAAGCAACTCGATCTTGGACTCTCGTACGCCGGGGGATCCTTCATGCGCTAATTGAAGTGTATCCCAAATCTCCTTGGCCTCCTCGTGTTGGTCCACCTTGTTGAATTCCTCGGGGCTCAAGGAGTTGAGGATGACGCTTGCGGCTTGAGCATTGCGGTGGATAAGAGCCTCTTGAGCCGGTGTAGGCTCCTCTCCTTCCTCCGGAGCATCCGTCACACCTGTGCACACAATTTTCCAAACACTTGGATGCAACGAGTTTAGATACAATTTCATCTTGTGCTTCCACGCGCTATAGAAGGTCCCGTCAAAATGGGGAGCGCGTCCGAAAGGCACAGAGATGAATTGCTGAGGAGGAGGGATAAACTTGTTGTAGTCAAGGTCAAAAGCAGCCCCCTTTCTTCCACCCGACTTGCTAGTCGAGCCATCTCCGTCTCCTAGAACTCCGGTAGAATCAACCATGATACGCGCAGTCTAGCATCATCGTCAGTTCCTTTCCCTACTGATCAAGATATTACAAATCATTTTGAAGGAGCAATAACCCGCGCTCGTGCAAAGCAAATAAATCAACAGGTGAACTTGCTCCTAAGTAAGAATAGCATTACACATGAGAATCAGCTGCTACCTAATGCCTATAATTTAATTGTTCTCAGGTATGAATACAATGGAGAATCTCAAAAGGAGCAGCACCAAGTCATCAACATCCATCAATCAAGCAATGAATGCCATGAAGGCCATTTCGGTTTTCAGTGAGCAGCTGGGAATAAAATGTTGATAGAAGTTGCATCTTAAATCCAATAAATGTGTTCGACCACAGCTTGGAAAGCTTATCTCGTGATCTGGCCCCATCCAATAATTCCACAATGGATCTGGCCCCATCCAATAATTCCACCAGAGCAGTGAATTATCATCGAATGAATTTGGATCCTAGAAACTGTCAACCTTTTTATTTGCCTTAATTAGGGTGCTGTGCACCAATTATGTTTTAATGCATTGAAACAGTCCAGATCAGATCTGGACACCCCTCCATCTCTATCCATCCCTTCTATATAATAGAATCTTTCTCGATGTGTAAGGGGATGATATTTTTTTGGGAAAACCATTTTCAGATTGAAACAATATGCTAAATGCATTTTTTTTGAGTGTTCTAGCCAGAGGCTGAATCATCTCTGAGATTGTGCATTCCTTCCCGTTGTTCTTGCAAGTTCTTTGTGATTGCAACGAGGATTGTAATCCACTTGACTTGGTTGAGTGGACAACGTGAGGTTGGGCGAACCCTATGCTGCAGGTTGTTGCACATGCAACGGTTGGCTGCACCACATTCGTCAGGTTTCACGAGTATTTTCGATTCTACGCCGTGAAGGTCGGGCGCACCCTCGTATCATTTGGTATCAGAGCCTCGGTTGTCACGGTAGGATCTTTATCCCTAGTTGTAGTTTCATATTCATCCTATCTGAAAATTGCCTCACAAAAATATTGAACCTTACTTTACGATCTGTTGATCTTGTGCGTTTTGCTAAGTTTTAATCCAAGAGATCGTGCTCTTGTTGCTGAACAGTTCATCTTTTCTTTCGCGTTCCTTGTTTTGATTCCCTATGTTCAGTTCAATGTTTTAGTTACATTTCCGACATGCAAAGTCAGATATTTGTTTTCTCATCCTTGTTGGAAGAGTCATAAATTTTCTTACCAATTGACTGTAGATCTTTTTCCCAGTATAGTTTACAAATTTTGGGTGGGATCTTGCTACGGTTATACTGAAAAAAAAACCTGAATTCTATTTTGATAGCCAATCTTTCCTTTGCGAATACTTTGATCCCATAAAGACTAGCTGATCTGTTACATAGGGCTGCACTTGGTGATTTTGTTCTCTCAGTTGCGATAGAAAAGAAAGCTATGAATCATTGTTAAAAATAGAAAAAAAAACAGCTGACAATATTATAAAAAAAGAATTAAAAGTGGCTGCTTGCTATGTGAAAAAAAAAAGAAAGAAAAGCGTTGTTGAAAATAGTTGCAATATTGGGAGAATCGTTCTGTTTGTGCAATCTTGTGCCCAATTTTGTAATCATTTCAATCAGCTAGCGTCTTTCCATAACCATTGCAATTGAGCTATTTGTATTATCACTCATATCTTCTGCTAGCTCACCCCTTTGATTGCATTTGGTTCCTTTATCCTTGTGTGTGAGTTGCTTTGTTCACCTTTCCGACTTTGTGTTCAGCAACTAGGATTTGTGTTCTCATTTGGATAATTACTTAACGAGACTATATCGAGAATTCAGATTGTTTAGGACTTATACTTCTCCTACCAAGCTCCACAAATAAAATCGTTGTAGGCTTTGATCTCAGCTGTGAGTTCGCTTAACCTCATGTTGTTTTTGCCTCACCACTAAAGTGTGAACTCCTCTATCAATCAACAAAGAGCAAGTAAGAACTTCGGTGGTAAGGATAAGTGAGGTTGAGAGTACTACTCATACATTATATATACATATATATTTTTCTCTCTTGCTGTTTGCACAACTAACAATGTCAGGTCAAGGAGAAAATTCAGAGAATGATCGACGTGCTTCTGATGCCCCAGTCAACTGGACTGAATATTGTGCATTGAGAGACACACTACGACGAGAGATCACCGCTGGAAATGAGCAGTTGAGAGAAGAACTGCATAACTCCATTCAAGATCTTCAGATTGAAGTGAATCAACAACTGAACGTACTCCACACCAACATAGTTGCTGACATTGTACGGCAACTACGACCACAAGATGAACAAGGCCCTGTTGTAGATGAGACTGATGTGGAAGCCGCTGCTCGAAGGGCTCGTACTGCTAATAATCAACCTCCTAGGCCTGCCAGAGGTGGTGATGATCATAACAATGGAAGGGGTCGTGGACGTGGCATGGGTCGTGGAAGAGCTGCATATGAGCCAATTCATCTTAATATACCGCCATGCAATGAAGCCAATCAACGCCATAACCGCAACAACAACAATCGTCATGATGAACAAAGGTTTGGAAAACTTAAATTTTCTATGCCTAAATTTGCAGGTACAAATAATCCTGAAGACTACCTGACTTGGGAACTAAAAGTTGACAAAATCTTTCGGATGCACAACTACACCGAAGAAAAGAAACTTGCAATGGCCTCGCTTGAATTTGAAGAATATGCACTGATTTGGTGGGAACAAATTCAAAATCAAAGAGAGGATCATGATGAGCCTCCTGTAGCGTCGTGGGCTGAAATGAAGGTTGAGATGAGAGCAAGGTTTGTCCCTCGTCATTACAAACGTGATCTATTTGATAAATTGCAGGTATTGAAACAAGGAAACCGCACGGTGGATGAGTACTACAAGGAGATGGAGATGGCCATGATTCGTGCCAATGTGTATGAACATGAAGAGCAAACCATGGCACGTTTTCTTGCTGGTTTGAACTATCCTATCAAGCGCATCACTGAATTTCAGCCATACAATAATGTGGTGGAATTAGTGCATCAAGCAACCAAAGCTGAAAGACAAGTGCAGCAAGACTCCAAGATAACAAAGAATCCTTTATTTGTTTCCCGTTCAGCTCAAAACAATTTACAACCAACAGCAGGTAAACCCACCTCCCGGTTCAATTCTTTTCGAGCTAACAGTTCTAGTGCAAGTGCTTTTTCTAGTCCAAATGCAGCTCGAAGTGGAAAGGAGCAATCTAACCAAAATGCGAAGCAAGGTCCATCGGTTAGTTCTTCTTCTTCTATGGGCTCTACAGCAAAGAGTAGTGCTGTTCAATGTTTCAAGTGTTTGGGGCGAGGACATATCTCAAGGGAGTGCCCAAACAACCGCACAATGCTTATAACCGAGGGAGGTGAATATGAATCTGCAAGTGAAGAAGAAGATGATCCAACTACTGATTTTGGTGAGGAGGAAAATGAGATGACTTACTGTGATTTTGAGACTGGTAAATCCCTCATTGTCATAAAGAAAGTGTTGAGTGTACAACCAAAGCAAGATAATGAACAGCGCTGCAGTCTTTTTCACACGAAGGCAAAGGTAAATGATCGTGTGTGCAAGGTAATCATTGATGGTGGAAGCTGTCATAATTTGGCAAGCAAAGAAATGTGTGAAAAACTTGGATTGAAGCAGCTGCGACACCCGCATCCATACCATGTGCAGTGGTTGAATGATTGTGGAGAAGTGAAGATTCAGCATATGGTGAAGGTGCCTTTCAAAATTGGTGAGTATTGTGATACGGTAGAGTGTGACGTTGTTCCAATGACGGTATGTCATTTGCTGCTCGGCCGACCATGGCAATTTGATCGTGCAATTCAACATGATGGCCGCACCAATCAATACTCATTCAGGTGGAACAATAAAGAATTTGTCCTTCGACCAATGTCTCCTACTCAAATTTATGCTGATACAATGCAAAAGAATGAGGTAAATGTTGGAAGTGTTAGGGAGCAAGAGAAGAACAAAACTGAGAAACCCAATTCTGTGAGTGAGTGCCACAAACCAAATGAGAATGGGAATAAAAAGGGTGAGAAACAAAAATTAGTTATGTTAGCCACTAAATCAGAACTGAGAGAAGTGCATGAAAACTCACATTGTGTGCATTTTGTGCTTGTGTATAAAGACGTGTTGCTTTCTACTAATGACATCTCATCTCTTCCAAGTGCTGTCACAAATGTTTTGCAGGAGTTTGATGACATTTTTCCAGAAGAGATACCTACTGGTCTTCCACCACTTCGTGGCATTGAACACCAAATCAACTTAATCCTAGGAGCTTCGCTTCCAAATCGACCACCGTACCGTACCAATCCAAAAGAAACAAAGGAAATTGATCGACAGATACAAGCGCTTCTTGACAAAGGGTATGTACGTGAAAGCCTTAGCCCTTGTGCTGTCCCCGTTATTTTAGTTCCTAAGAAAGATGGTACATGGCGCATGTGTGTAGATTGCAGAGCAATTAACAATATCACTATTAGATATCGTCATCCTATTCCTAGGTTGGATGATATGCTCGATGAATTGAGTGGTGCTGTTATTTTCTCTAAAATTGATTTGCGTAGTGGGTATCATCAAATCAGAATGAAAGAGGGAGATGAATGGAAAACTGCTTTTAAAACAAAATTTGGTTTGTATGAGTGGTTAGTCATGCCTTTTGGTTTAACTAATGCACCTAGCACATTCATGAGAGTAATGAATCATGTTTTGAGGGCTTTCATTGGAAAATTTGTTGTGGTATATTTTGATGACATTCTCATATACAGTCGTACCATGGAAGAGCATGTTGAGCATATCAAACAAGTGCTGCAAGTACTTCGAATTGAAAAATTGTATGCTAACATGGAGAAGTGCACATTTTGCACAAACAAGGTTGTGTTTTTGGGTTTTGTTGTTTCTGCACAGGGAGTAGAAGTGGATGAATCCAAAGTTGAAGCAATCAAGAATTGGCCTACACCTGTCAATGTTGGTCAAGTAAGAAGCTTTCATGGGCTTGCTGGGTTTTATCGACGCTTTGTGAAGAATTTCAGCACCATCGCTGCTCCTTTAAACGAGCTCACCAAGAAAGGTATTGACTTTGTTTGGGGTAAGCCACAAGAAAAGGCATTTCAAGAACTTAAGAAATGTCTAACTGAAGCACCTTTACTTAATTTGCCTAATTTTGATAAACTATTTGAAATTGAATGTGATGCTAGTGGTTTGGGCATTGGTGGTGTTTTGATGCAAGAGGGAAAACCAGTAGCATACTTTAGTGAGAAACTTGGTGGTGCTCAATTGAATTATTCTATTTATGACAAAGAATTGTATGCTTTGTGATGAGGACATCGCTAGTAATGTCAAAGCTAGTAATGAGACTCCAATAACAGGACCAATAACAAGAGCACGAGCCAAGAAACTACAATCTCAGGTGAACCTGCTCCTTAATGAATATGTCATTAATTTTAATGAGAATTTTATACTACCTAAAAACAATGTCTTACTTGTGCTTAGGTTTGAAGAGTCAGCAATGAATGGAGATCAAGGATATGTGGCCATCATCCAAGGAAGCACAAGCCCACGGCATGAACAATCCAGCCCATGAATAATTCTGCGCTACAGTACCAGGCCATGAACAGTACGGCCCATAAACAGTACCGTGCTACAGTAGTTGCGCGTGAATAGTACCACATGGAAAGTTTAGTGTGGAATAGCCTTAGGCTGAGACTATATATTGAGGGGTAGACCCCATTGTAAAGGGGGAACCATTTTTGATAATACTCTTGTTCTTTCTGTTGGCTGAACCAACTTGAGGGAATTGGGAGTTCATTGAAATTAAGATTGTTCAACCTTTTCCGCTGGGAATTGGGAGCACGATAGAACTTCATCGGTGGTCGTGAAGTTCAACACGTGAGATTGGGCGAATTATAGAGTGCTAACTCTTGCATTGGCAATGGGGGATCACTACGATTCATCAAATCCACGTGAGTATCCAGATCCTACGTCGAGAAGATCGGGTGACCCCGTATCACTTTGGTCCGTGTTCTGGAAACATGGCAACATTATCTTTTGCCCAAAGAATTTATCATTCATTCTGATCATGAAGCTTTGAAATACTTGAGAGGGCAAGCTAAACTGAACCGTAGACATGCCAAATGGATGGAGTTTATTGAATCTTTTCCCTATATTGTGAAGCACAAGAAAGGTAAAGAAAATATTGTTGCTGATGCCCTATCCCGCAGGATAGTTCTTTTATCTCAACTTGATATTCAAATTCCAGGTATGGAAAGTTTGAAAGATTTGTATGTTGTAGATAAAGAATTTACTGAGCCATACTCGAAATGTAAAGATGGAAAAGGCTGGAAAAACTTTCATGTTCATGACGGGTTCTTGTTCCGTGCTAACAAGTTATGCGTTCCAGATTCGTCCATGCGTTTGCTGTTGTTACAGGAATCACATGGCGGTGGTTTGATGGGACATTTTGGGAGAGAAAAGACTTTGGCCATGCTGTCCAATAATTTTTATTGGCCAAAGATGCGACGAGATGTTCAACGATTTGTGCAGCGATGTGCCACATGCCAAAAAGCTAAGTCCAAACTTAATCCATATGGCTTGTATACTCCACTTCCTATTCCTAGTGTACCTTGGGAGGATATTAGCATGGATTTTATTGTGGGATTGCCTAGGACAAAGAGGGGAAGAGATTCAATATTTGTAACAGTGGATAGGTTTTCTAAAATGGCACACTTTATTCCTTGCCACAAGACCGACGATGCTTCACATATTGCTGATTTGTTTTTCAGGGAAATTTTGAGATTGCACGGGGTGCCTAGAACCATTGTTTCAGATCGTGATGTGAAGTTTATGAGTTACTTTTGGAAGACATTGTGGGCCAAGCTTGGAACAAAATTGTTGTTTTCAACAACTTGTCACCCACAAACTGATGGTCAAACAGAGGTGGTAAACCGTACACTCTCTGTGTTGCTGCGAACAATGATCAAGAAGAACTTGAAGGAATGGGAGGACTGCCTTCCACATGTTGAATTTGCATACAATAGAGCTGTTCACTCAACAACACAATTGTGCCCGTTTGAAGTGGTGTATGGTTTTAAGCCACTCACACCTCTTGATTTGCTGCCACTTCCTATCCAAGAGAGAGCAAACATGGAGGCGGCAAAGCGCGCTGAATTTGTGAAAGCTTTGCATCTGAAGACCAAGGAAGCTATAGAGAAGAAGGCACAGTATTTCGCTCAAAAGGCAAATAAAGGACGTAAGAAAATGCTTTTCAAATCGGGTGATCTGGTTTGGGTGCATCTACGCAAAGAGCGTTTTCCGGAGAAGCGCAAGTCCAAGCTTATGCCACGTGCTGATGGTCCATTCAAAGTGTTAGAGAAGATAAACGACAATGCATATAAGATTGAGCTTCCTGGAGATGACTACAATGTGAGTACTACTTTCAATGTTGCAGATTTGTCACCATTCTTTGGACCAGAAGAAACAGAGTCGAGGACGACTCCTTTTCAAGAAGGGGAGGATGATACGGGCAGTCTAGCATCATCGTCAGTTCCTTTCCCTACTGATCAAGATATTACAAATCATTTTGAAGGAGCAATAACCCGCGCTCGTGCAAAGCAAATAAATCAACAGGTGAACTCGCTCCTAAGTAAGAATAGCATTACACATGAGAATCAGCTGCTACCTAATGCCTATAATTTAATTGTTCTTAGGTATGAATACAATGGAGAATCTCAAAAGGAGCAGCACCAAGTCATCAACATCCATCAATCAAGCAATGAATGCCATGAAGGCCATTTCGGTTTTCAGTGAGCAGCTGGGAATAAAATGTTCATAGAAGTTGCGTCTTAAATCCAATAAATGTGTTCGACCACAGCTTTCCAACGGATCTGGCCCCATCCAATAATTCCACCAGAGCAGTGAATTATCATCGAATGAATTTGGATCCTAGAAACTGTCAACCTTTTTATTTGCCTTAATTAGGGTGCTGTGCACCAATTATGTTTTAATGCATTGAAACAGTCCAGATCAGATCTGGACACCCCTCCATCTCTATCCATCCCTTCTATATAATAGAATCTTTCTCGATGTGTAAGGGGATGATATTTTTTTGGGAAAACCATTTTCAGATTGAAACAATATGCTAAATGCATTTTCTTGAGTGTTCTAGCCAGAGGCTGAATCATCTCTGAGATTGTGCATTCCTTCCCGTTGTTCTTGCAAGTTCTTTGTGATTGCAACGAGGATTGTAATCCACTTGACTTGGTTGAGTGGACAACGTGAGGTTGGGCGAACCCTGTGCTGCAGGTTGTTGCACATGCAACGGTTGGCTGCACCACATTCGTCAGGTTTCACGAGTATTTTCGATTCTACGCCGTGAAGGTCGGGCGCACCCTCGTATCAAACCACCTTCTCGGTCGACATCTTTGGATCAACTCCAAGCGGTTAAGCTTCTTTAGGAGTTTAGGCTCTGATACCAATTGAAAGCCCGTTGATGTCGCCTAGAGGGGGGGTGAATAGGCGTTCCTGAAAATTCTCCAAAAGCAGCGGTAAAATACTGGTAGGAACCTCCGACCAAAATGGTAGGAGGTTCCGACCGGCTCTCTCGGTCTAGCCGAGAGGGTTAGTCGGAGGTTCCGGCCTAGAACGCCGGAAGTTCCGACCCTGGAGTTCAGACTCTACCAATATACTTCTATAAAGGATAAATCTGACAGAGATCAAGTAAAGTGCAAGTAATGGAGTAAGAGATAAATGCTGGCAAGTTAATATACAAAATGAGGCAATAACGAGAAAAGACAACGGAGGCACAAAGATTTTTCCCGAAGTTCGGATCACAAAGATCCTACGTCTTCGTTGAGGAGCTCCAAAGAGCTAGGTCTCAATTGACCTCTTTCCTCACCAAGTGACCACAAAGATCAAACTTGGTTTCCACTAGAATTTACCTCTTTTCCTTGCGGAGGAGAGATGAACCTTCACAAACTTTCCCGGGACAATCCACAACAAGAGGAAGCTCACGGGAGACGCCTAACCGTCTAGGAGGTTTCCCTCCAAGAGAAATAAGCCCCAAGCAGCCAATCCGCGACCTCCACAAGTGCACAAGATCCTCCTAGCCTTCTCTCAACAAAATTCACCCAATTTCCCACTAAATCCTCACAAGAATCACAAAGAATGCACTAGGATTAGTTGGGAGAGCTCAAAGCACCTTAGGAGAGGCTAGGGAACAGTTGGAACGAAGTGGAATGCATCAGCAACGGCTAGAATCCAAGTTTGGGTTTTATAGGACATGGCTTACGTCACATAGCCGTTACTCACAGATTTTGGCCCGGAGGTTCCGACTCGGAGGATCGGAACCTCCGGCCAACACTTAGTGTGTGGCCGAAGGGCCTGGTCGGAGCTTCCGGCCTTGTAGGTCGGAACCTCCGACCCTGACACTGAAAATAGCCCACCCAAGTGTATGTGTTGTGCCAAAGTGATGAACTCTCAGCTATTTGGAACTTGAGCACTTGAGTGGTCTTGGAACACTGCTTGCAACCCCACTTGATAGAACGGTTTTCCTACGACTCCAAAGAAAATTCAAATGAATTTAAAAAAAACTCCGAGTCGCTTCGCCGTTTTGCATCATGTCTTTGTGGGGGGTCTCCATGCACCACACTAAGCAACCTGGGACTAATTCTCTGCACAAATCTTGATAAACTCATTAGTCCCTTAACCGCTTTGTCATTAATCCACCAAAACCCACTTAGGGGATAGATGCACTTTCAATCTCCCCCTTTTTGGTGATTGATGACAACACGGTTAAAGCTTACAACAAAATCAATATATAAACTTGATTTTGAATGAATGTAGATGAATTTGGCTCCCCCTAGAAATATGCATATATTAGTAAGAGTGAAGTATATATGCATATTGAGTTTTGTGAAACATGACAAGCCTTTTTCATCTATTTTCATCCGTGGGGTGCAAGGTGTGACATGATGAATAGAATATCAAGAGCATATGACATGGCAAACACACAAAACATGAGAAGTAAACATCACATCACATTGTATGGCATTACAAGAATAGATTTAAATGCTAAATTTTATCTAGAGCCATAATTAAGCATTCATTACATCGCAAACAATTGGTCAATACATGTCCAATGGCCGAAAAGAAGTCTAGGAAACCTAAAGACAGAAGGGGGTCGGAACCTCCGGCCTCAGGGTCGAAGGTTCCGGCCAAACTGCAGATCATGCCACAAAAGTGTAAGAGGAGGCCCCTTCATTTTGAATTTTCTCCCCCTTTGGCATCAAGGCACCAAAAAGAAAGGAAAGACAGGGGAAGAAAGGGCTCAATCGTCGTTGGAGGGGATAATCTCAGTGTCGCCGGACGCTGTACTGCCTGCAGTGCCGGTCTCATCATCTGGAGCAACAACCTCTGTATCGCCACTGGCGGCATCATCATCTCTCTCAATGATGGGAGGAATGTCGTAGACTGGCTGAAAAGAGGGAGCAAGATGTGTAAAGCCAGGCTGTACTGGTGGAGGTGCTGCGATAGACTCATCATCCTCATCCCGATTTTCCTCACTGCTGTCCCCATGCTCCTCATCATCCTTCCCATTGTTATCATCATGATATGAGTCCTCTTCTGTGTCTTCCTTAGAAGCAGCCTCAGACTCAGAATCTCCAAAAGGTCTTCTAGAAGGGCCGACCCCACTGGCAATGTGCTGAGCAGTCTCATAGGCGGCAAAAGGATCCTCAAAGACCTCATCTGAAGAATCATCTGAGACTGTCTTGCCGGCATCCCTCAACATCTCCTTCTGCCGGCGCTCCATCTTCTTTATCTTCACGGCATTCTTGGTGCAGATGTTGAAGATGGCCTTGAGTGCCTTCCTGATAGGCGACTCGGAAGACTGAGAAGAAGAGCCGGGCTGAGAAGTAGCGGAGGGAAACTGCACTGCCGGCGGAGCTGGTGGACGGTAAGCCTTGTGCTTCACCTCCTTCTCAAACACAAGACCAGATACTTCCTCTATCATCTTCATAATATATGGAGCATAGGCGCATCCTCTTTTGGGCTCCACCACAATGTTGAAGATCTCAAACCAAATGTACTTCATCACACTGACAGGAGGCTGATTTCTCCTCAGCCTGGCATGCAAAGTGTAGTGGCGAGCGGGAAGAGCTGTGGCATCGCCAGCCTTAGGAGATAAAGTTGCCCTGATCATGTTCTGAAGAATCTTGTAAGGGGGAAAAAGACCCTTGGTGGTGCCCATGCAGTTTCTTGGCGCCCCATCGGCATAGAGAAAAATGGTCCTCTGAACGGGCAATGGCTTCTCACTGTGCAGGTTAGGCCGGTTCAGATCCTCGAGGTCCAATCCCAAGATGGCGGCGAACTGAGAGATAGTAACTGTATATTCCATGCCCTGAGTGCGCCATCTCATCTGATACTCATGCTGTGGGCTCTCCTCAAAGAATACGGTCGCATAAAACTGACCGATCACCTCCTCACTCCAATCATACTGTAACCCCATGATACCTCCAATATCCTTATCCAGGCAAAGCTTGATTACATCCTTGAATATCTGCCCTTTCTGGCGCTGCATGTACTCCTAGTCTATATACTTCATTTCCACGACCGGCTTGGGTCGACTCATGAAGACTGAGTTGTACCAGTCTACCTGGACGGCGGTGACAAAGCGAGGATCTGCCAACTCCTGAGGAAGGGTATCTGGGTTCAGCTTCCTGTCTCTGCCTCCTCTTGCCACATCGTGTAGATAATCAAAGCGCTGTCTGCCAATGTGGCCAAAAGGAGTAGTGCTGACAGCTCTGTGCTTCATTGCTCGGATTGGATCATTGACAGTCCCACTGCCAGAGCTGCGAGTGCCACCACTGCGAGATCCACCACGCCTTGGTGGCGGCAGCGGTGGTGCATCTGAATCCCGAATAATCAAAGCAGAGCTGCGAGTTCGTCTTGTAGACGGAGGCTGTGTAGCAGGCCGCTTGCCTCCCCCTGCCCTCCTGCTGCTGCTAGCACGAGCCGCTGCCTTTTCCTTGTCAGCCCGTCTAGGAGGCGAGTCCTGATCACTTTGGGTGCCGGAGGTGGAGACATCTTGTCTAGCCTTTTGACGCTTCTCGCGACCCATTGACACTAAAACACAACCAAGGAATCAAAGGAAGTATTGAGGTCAAGGATATATTGGAAGATCCAAGGTTACAAAGGCTAGCAGTAACAGCCGGTCGGAGGGTCCGACCCAGGGCCCGGAGCCTCTGGCCAGCCCTCTCGGCCAGGCTGAGAGTGCTGGTCGGAACCTCCGGCCACGAGGACCGGAACCTCCGGCCGACACATGGTTGCGACTTGATCTACAAAACTAGCCAATGCATTTTATTCAAAACTATAGATCGGTATTCTAGGGATGTTCAGGAAGGTTTTTCACCAAGGGAAACTAGTCCTAGGTTTACATATAGAGAGATCGGGTCAAAAATATGAAAACCTAGGAGAAGAGATTGAAATCAATACCTTGAGATGAGGAAGCACAAAAACGTCGACGGGACGGAGTTTACGACCACCAAGGAGGAGGGAAACGAGAATGCCCGAAGATTTTTGTTGGTTGGAGTTGAAAATCACCCACAAGAGAAATGGGAACGAGTTAGGGCTGGGAGGGGATGAAATGAGGAGAGAGAGAGGAAGTCCCAGCCGCCCAGGGGTTAAAACAGCTGGTGGGCCGGAACCTCCGGGATCGGAGGCCGGAGCTTCCGGCCTGATTTTTTTGAGCAGGGAAAGTAGGTCGGAGCCTCCGGCCCTATGGTCGGAACCTCCGACAGTGTTTTTCTGGAAGGAAGGAAAACAAGGTATTTTGGCCGAAAGGAGATGGACATGATTTTTCGTTGACCCATATGTGACCAGCAGCAATCAATAAGCACATAACAATGGTCACAAATAAAGATCAACAATGAAAAGAACCAAATTTTCGCAATGTAAAATTATCACACAAGTATTTTTGCAATATTTTGGAAAATGAGTTTGGGAATGTTGGAGCTCCGTTCTCAGTGTTAAGACCAATGTCTATACGAGAAGTGGCCTTAAAAACACAGAAGCTCACTTTGATTGACATCCTTTTGACCATTTTCTTGACTATTGATTAGTCAAGCACTTAGTCATGCAATGTTTCGAAAATCTAAGATATTGAGCTCACTCCTAAGCTCGCAAAACCTCTTCTCATCTAAGGGCTTGGTGAAGATATCGGCAAGTTGGTGTTCGGTTCTCACATGGGTAATGGTGATATCTCCTTTGGCTTCGTGGTCTCTCAAGAAGTGGTGGCGTATGTCAATGTGTTTGGTTCTTGAGTGTTGGACAGGATTATTGGCTATTTTGATGGCACTCTCATTGTCACAAAGAAGTGGGATTTTGGTCATTTTGTAGCCATAGTCTTGAAGGGTTTGTTTCATCCAAAGGAGTTGAGCACAACACAAGCCGGCGGCTATGTACTCCGCCTTGGCGGTGGATAGGGCAATGGAGTTTTGCTTCTTGGAGGCCCAAGAAACTAGAGACCGTCCAAGGAATTGACAAGTCCCCGTTGTGCTCTTGCGGTTAACCTTACACCCGGCATAATCGGAATCGGAATATCCAATTAGCTCAAAATCACAACCCTTAGGGTACCAAAGACCGAAATTAGGAGTGTGCACCAAATATCTTAGAATTCTCTTAACGGCAATGAAATGAATTCTTTAGGTGCCGCTTGAAAACGAGCGCACATGCACACACTAAGCATAATATCCGGTCTAGATGCACAAAGGTAAAGAAGAGATCCAATCATGGAGCGATATACCTTTTGATCCACCGGTTTGCCGTTGTCGTCGAGGTCGAGATGCCCATTAGTTGGCATTGGAGTCTTGATGGGCTTGGCTCCCTCCATCTCGAACTTCTTAAGGATGTCCTTGAGATACTTGGATTGCGAGATGAAGGTTCCATCCTTTTGTTGCTTGACTTGAAGCCCGAGGAAGAAGGTGAGCTCCCCCATCATTGACATCTCGAACCTCCTAGTCATTATCTTACTAATCTCTTCACTAAAAGAGGGATTAGTAGCCAAAGATTATGTCATCGACATAAATTTGGCACACAAATAAATCACTCTTGAATTTCTTGGTGAAGAGAGTAGTGTCGGCTTTGCCTATTTCAAAGCCATTCTTTAGTAGAAAGTCGCGAAGACATTCATACCAAGCTCTAGGGGCTTGCTTGAGCCCGTAGAGCGCCTTATGAAGCTCGTAGACACTGTTTGGATATTTGGGATCTTCAAACCCGGGCGGTTGCTCCACATATACCAACTCAGAGATTGGTCCATTGAGAAACGCACTCTTGACGTCCATTTGATAAAGCTTGAAATCATGGTTAGCGGCATAAGCTAATAAAATTCGAATGGACTCAAGGCGAGCAACCGGCGCAAAGGTTTCATCGAAGTCGAGGCCCTCGACTTGAGTGAACCCTTGAGCCACTAACCGTGCTTTGTTGCGAGTAACGACTCCATTTTCGTCTTGCTTGTTGCGGAAGACCCATTTGGTGCCGATGACGTTTTGCTTGGGTCTCTCCACTAATGACCATACTTGATTGCGGGTGAAGTTGTTCAACTCTTCTTGCATGGCCATCACCCAATTCGGATCACCAAGTGCATCTCCACCCTGATTGCTCCAAAGACGAGACAAAGAGTAATTCTCACAAAAGTTAGCTACCCGAGAGCGAGTGGTACCCCTCTTTGGATATCACCCAGAATGTTGTCGACGGGATGATCTCTTGCACGGTGTGGTGAATTCTTCGATGGTGCACCGAGGACTTGAGCTCGCACGGTGTCTCTTGGCTCACTCGTGCCTCGGCATCGATCCCATCCACTCGTGCTAGATCGTCCTCTTGATCAACTCTTGTGCTTGAAGGCGTCGCTTGAGTGGAAGGAGCTTGTTCGGTCCCTCTTTGCTCTTCCGACTCTTCTAGCGGCCTCACTTCTCCAATGCCTTTTTTCTCGAGTCGTGTCCCGTGACTCCTTCACCTAGCATCACAAGCTCAACTTGGCTCCACTTGGAGCCATAGTTTCATCAAATGTCACATCTCTCGTGGTTCAACAATTTCGGAGACTTTGTTGAAAACACGATAGGCGTGAGCATTTGACTCAATGCCGAGTAGAAATCCTTCATCCACTTTAGGAGCAAACTTGGATGAGCGAGGTCTCTTACTCAATATAAAACATTTGCAACCAAAAACACGAAATGTAGGAGACATTGGTTTGTTACCGGTGAGGAGTTCATATGCCGTCTTTTAAGAAGTTTGTGGAGGTAGAGGCGATTTAGCGCATGACACGCGTGTTCACCGCCTCCGCCAAAAGATATCCGGGGTCTTGTATTCATCTAGCATAGTCCTTGCCATCTCGACAAGAGACCGGTTCTTCCTCTCCACTACTCCATTTTGAGGTGATCATATGGAGCGGAGAACTCGTGCTTAATCCCTCATCATCAAGAATTCCTCCACTTGAGTATTCTTGAATTCCCCCCATTGTCGCTCCAACTTTCTTGATCTGTGCTCGAACTCGTTTTGGCCCCGCGTTTGCGAATTTCTTAAAAATTCCTTGGTTTCTGTAACGCCAAATTTGGTACGATTCGCGTCGAACTTGGTTAAGGAAAGAAGTGATATCAGCCGTTGGAGCTAATCCAGAAGAAGCCGGATTCGGGAAGGAATCTGAAGACCACGCTATGGCAGTAATTATCTTATCTATTAATAGTTTTATCTTTTAGGAAACCTATCTCTGCCGATCAGTCTTTAGTTTTCCTTTTCTAGTTAGGAAAGTCTTTGTTATACGTGTCCTATAAGACTCTGTAACTCGGTATATATACGTATGCCGGGCGACCTTGTAAACATCAATCGATCAATTAAACTTCGGCGCATCGCCAACTTTTCGACAGGTCTTGCTTCTCGAGCGGGGCTGCATCGGTTAGTCCGAACTCCTGCAAGAGGGTAAGACTCGTCACCCTTACCCAGGTATCTGCCCTGTCTACGGCTGCATCGGTTCGGTCCATCCTCTTAGGCCGATCAGGTTAACCACATCACCCGTGCGTAGAATCTATCAGTTACGGGGCCGCATTTATCATCAGTTCGTGCTGCATCGGTTGGGTCCGACCTACTGAACTGCCCAGCGATAAATCGTTCCTCTAGGCTGATGGTTTTGCGCAAGCGTCTTATCGGAATGTATAGCCGGTAAGTTTATTTTCATCACAGTGATTAGGTCTACGGCTCGTTGAGGTTTCTTACTATTATCGATCTGTGCTGCATCAGTTAGTTTGAACTACTAGATCGATAATAATAGATTTATCCTTGTCGGCTGATCGGTGTATAGCGACGGTTCTATCGAGTGCTTAGCCGATAGGTTTATCTTTTTATAAAGCCGACTGTATTATCCATATGTTTGGTCATCTATATTATCATCGGTTTCTAGCCGATGCATATTGTTTTCCTCGCAGTCGGGCTGCTTACTATTTTGCTTATCTATTGATAATCGGCTCCTAGCCGATGCACATGTTATACTGTGACATTTGTTCTATTGCTCATAGCACTATCGGTTTCCTAGCCGTACACAGGTTGCCATTGGCTATCGACTACGAGAGTCTATATCAGCCCGTATCGGCCGTAGCCGATTGCGCAATTGCGCCGATCCGGGCACGAGGACCAACAAGACCCGGACGCGAGCACGAGACCCGGTGCGAGTACAGGCAGAGGCCCGGGCACGAGCATAGCGCACGGCTAGAAGGAATCCGTATCGCTTGCTGGCCGATTGGATCAGTCATCTAATTTCTTCATCTCCTTGGTCAATGCGGCGTCAAATTGACTGGCACGCCCCGAACCTCAAATATTTAGTACCTGTACTGGAGCTAAGCAGATCTCCCAGCCTTCGCCGTGTCTCTAGCGCCGAACCAGATCGTGCAGCAAGCTTTCGGCACACCCGCGGTTTTCGCTAGGTCAACATTCACTCTTATCTTGCAAAAAACAGCCAAGTGAAGCGAGAAAAATCATCAACAATTACGGAGGCTCATATATTGTTACTCCGATGCTTAGGTAGGCCACGGGACCAAAAGATCCATATGAAGTATTCTAATGGCCTTGAGGTAGTCATACGTTTTTCGCGGGGTGTGGTTCCAACTTGCTTCGCTTACAACGCTACACACACGGTCTTTCTCAAATGTGACATTAGATAGTCCGAGATACGTTCCCCCTTTAGAAGATTCGATAAGTTCCTCATCCCCGCATGCTTAGCCTTCGATGCCAAAGCACCCCATTGAGGATTTGCTATCCAGCAAGCCTCCGGGTTCACTTTAACTAGGTCAAGTCCACTAATCAAGATCTCCCTTCAACCTTCCCTGCAAGCGACGGAATTATCATCTCTTCTAAAGACGGTTACTCCTCGTCGTAAACAAACAATTGTAGCCCAATTTGCACAATTGAACACCGATAATAGATTGGAGCTTAAGGACTTGACGAGAAAACATTTAGAGAGAGATAGATTGTTGAGATGGCAATTTTACCTAATCCCATTACCTTTCCTTTACCCATCGTCTCCAAAACAATATTGTCGTATCTCCTCCATTCTCATCAAGAGTTGCAACATACTCCTCTCTCCCTCATGTGGTTAGTGCAGCCGCTGTCAACAACCCAACTCGATCCAACCGGAGGAGTATGCCGTACAAAAAATTAAGCTTGGATTTAGGTACCCAAACTTGTTGAGTTTGGGTCCGTTA
Source organism: Oryza meyeriana var. granulata (assembly GCA_003991445.1). Taxonomy (NCBI): domain Eukaryota; kingdom Viridiplantae; phylum Streptophyta; class Magnoliopsida; order Poales; family Poaceae; genus Oryza; species Oryza meyeriana. Next base: position 81,109 of record RYFJ01003151.1, read on the forward strand.
ACAAGCCACGACGCCTTGGCACCCACACACAAGCCCTGTTACTCCTCATAATAATCACCAATAAAATGAGCAATCACTTTACCGCGGTGAATCCGTGGTAATCTCCATGACTCATAGTACAGTTTTTCTGGTCGGAGCCTCCTACCATTCGGTCGTCGGAGCCTCCTACCAGTCGTCTCGGTCTGTCTGGGTTAGCTGGGTCGGAACCTCCTACCGTTAGGGTCGGAGCCTCCGTACCAGACCTCTCCGGTATGCCGGACAGACCGGCCGGAACCTCCGCCTGATCGTTGGAACCTCCGACTGCCTTTCTCGGTCCTGGCCGAGAGGCATGGTCGAACCTCCGGAAACTATGGTCGGGACTTCGGCCCCAGACTGACCAAGGAATTTTACCTCCTTGGCTTGCGACGTAGCTCCTTCTTTCACAAACGTCAAACATTGCTTCCCATTACTATAGTCCTTCTGGATGGTCTACTTTCATGGAGAGAGAACCCAAGACCATAGTCCGTTCTTGTTGGAGTCGGTAGTGAGGGTTTTGTAGAGGGCATCCTTGGATTGAAATGTTTCAAATATCCAAACTTTCAAGGTGCCCAACCGCTCATTCTCCTTTTTGAGCGCCTCTAAAGCTTTAAGGTTAGTAGCATATGCATCCAAATCATAATTATAGCATTTGCACAACCGTTGCTTGTGGAGGCATTGGAGATCTGGGCTGCCTCATTAGAGGTAGAGGCGCTATTCCAAAGAGTGTCAAATTGCACCTCAATAGCCTTGTGATTTTGGTCCACTTTCACAAGATTCTCTTAATGTGATTCATTTCATACTCTTTTAGATTAGCCATTGAGTTATTGACCGAAGAAAGCTCTTTGGTCAATTCCTCAACCTTCTCCATCTCCTTAGCCAAGTTCTCCTCTAGGGCAAGGTTTCTCTCCTTCTCAAGGATGAGCAAGTCCTCTTGCCGTTCGAGGGACTTCTCTTTGCACTCCAATGCCTTCATAAGCTTTGCCAATTGTGACATGGCCAGCTTGCTAAAACCCTTAAGCATCTCGTCCATATCATCCTCACTTTCATCATCACTAGAGTCATCATCATCAATTGGAGGAGATTTGGATGTTGAGGTTACCTTTCGCCCTTGTGCCATGAGGCAAGTGGGCTCATAGTGATCGTCGTCGAACAAGTTGTCGAAGAGACGTTCTTCGAAGCCCAACGATGACTTGATAGCAATTGTGGCAACCCCTCCTTCATCACTTTCTTCCTTGTCGTCGTCCTCATCATTGGAGAACCACTCCTCTCCAATGTGAGCACGCCCGGTCTTCTTCTTGACCACCTTGGACTTGCCACCCTTGTTCTTGAGCTTGGGGCAATCGGCGATAAAGTGGCCATACTCCTTGCATTCGTAGCACGCCCGCTTGGATTGCCTCCTTCCTTTGTCGTCCTCCTTCTTGTCCTTGCCAAAACCGCCTCGACGAAGGAAGTGCTTAAACTTCCTCACCACAAGAGCGAAGTCTTCATCTTCACTCTTGGAGTCGCTTGGGGCTTGCTCTTTCTTTGCCTTCAAAGCAACTTCCTTGTTCTTGATGATTGCGGCATTCTTGGCAAGTTGCTTGACTTCCTTGGCTTCCTCTTCGAGTAGCTCATGTGATATGATCCTTGAGAGAACGTCGCTTGGGGTGAGTCTCTTGAAGTTCTTCATCTCCCGGATGAGAGTCACCAAGGTGGGGTTCCTTGGGGCGATCGTGCGGAGAAGCCTCTTGACCACCACATGATCGGTCATGTCTTCACCACCAAGACCACGGATCTTGTTGACAATGACCATCATGCGATCGTACATCTCTTATGGTGTCTCGTTGTCTTCCATCACAAACCGTCCAAGTTGCCCCTCAAGCAACTCGATCTTGGACTCTCGTACGCCAGGGGATCCTTCATGCGCTAATTGAAGTGTATCCCAAATCTCCTTGGCCTCCTCGAGTTGGTCCACCTTGTTGAATTCCTCGGGGCTCAAGGAGTTGAGGATGACGCTTGCGGCTTGAGCATTGCGGTGGATAAGAGCCTCTTGAGCCGGTGTAGGCTCCTCTCCTTCCTCCGAAGCATCCGTCACACCTGTGCACACAATTTTCCAAACACTTGGATGCAACGAGTTTAGATACAATTCATCTTGTGCTTCCACATGCTATAGAAGGTCCCGTCAAAATGGGGAGCGCGTCCGGAAGGCACAGAGATGAATTGCTGAGGAGGAGGGATAAACTTGTTGTAGTCAAGGTCAAAAGCAGCCCCCTTTCTTCCACCCGACTTGCTAGTCGAGCCATCTCCGTCTCCTAGAACTCCGGTAGAATCAACCACCTTCTCGGTCGACATCTTTGGATCAACTCCAAGCGGTTAAGCTTCTTTAGGAGTTTAGGCTCTGATACCAATTAAAAGCCCGTTGATGTCGCCTAGAGGGGGGGTGAATAGGCGTTCCTGAAAATTCTCCAAAAGCAGCGGTAAAATACTGGTAGGAACCTCCGACCAAAATGGTAGGAGGTTCCGACCGGCTCTCTCGGTCTGGCCGAGAGGGCTAGTCGGAGGTTCCGGCCTAGAACGCCGGAAGTTCCGACCCTGGAGTTCAGACTCTACCAATATACTTCTATAAAGGATAAATCTGACAGAGATCAAGTAAAGTGCAAGTAATGGAGTAAGAGATAAATGCTGGCAAGTTAATATACAAAATGAGGCAATAACGAGAAAAGACAACGGAGGCACAAAGATTTTTCCCGAAGTTCGGATCACAAAGATCCTACGTCTTCGTTGAGGAGCTCCAAAGAGCTGGTCAATGACCTCTTTCCTCACCAAGTGACCACAAAGATCAAACTTGGTTTCCACTAGAATTTACCTTTTTTCCTTGCGGAAGTGAGATGAACCTTCACAAACTTTCCCAGGACAATCCACAACAAGAGGAAGCTCGCGGGAGACGCCTAACCGTCTAGGAGGTTTCCCTCCAAGAGAAATAAGCCCCAAGCAGCCAATCCGCGACCTCCACAAGTGCACAAGATCCTCCTAGCCTTCTCTCAACAAAATTCACCCAATTTCCCACTAAATCCTCACAAGAATCACAAAGAATGCACTAGGATTAGTTGGGAGAGCTCAAAGCACCTTAGGAGAGGCTAGGGAACAGTTGGAACGAAGTGGAATGCATCAGCAACGGCTAGAATCCAAGTTTGGGTTTTATAGGACATGGCTTACGTCACATAGCCGTTACTCACAGATTTTGGCCCGGAGGTTCCGACTCGGAGGATCGGAACCTCCGGCCAACACTTAGTGTGTGGCCGAAGGGCCTGGTCGGAGCTTCCGGCCTTGTAGGTCGAACCTCCGACCCTGACACTGAAAATAGCCCACCCAAGTGTATGTGTTGTGCCAAAGTGATGAACTCTCAGCTATTTGGAACTTAAGCACTTGAGTGGTCTTGGAACACTGCTTGCAACCCCACTTGATAGAACGGTTTTCCTACGACTCCAAAGAAAATTCAAATGAATTTAAAAAAAACTCCGAGTCGCTTCGCCGTTTTGCATCATGTCTTTGTGGGGGGTCTCCATGCATCACACTAAGCAACCTGGGACTAATTCTCTGCACAAATCTTGATAAACTCATTAGTCCCTTAACCGCTTTGTCATTAATCCACCAAAACCCACTTAGGGGATAGATGCACTTTCAATACAGACATGAGATCACTATTTAGCCTTTGCACTTTCTTTTCTAGTATTTAGAAAAGTAAATTGAAGGACTTTGCTTTGGATCAATTCCTTTGACAGTGAGTGGTTCACCACGGGAAGCACGAGCGAGACGACCGGGGGGTAATGGTTTAGAGTGTTTATAATTAACTTTTCCTTGAGCACCGACCAGAGGGAGAAGAGCGAGTGATCCCTCGATAGGGAGCACGAGCGATGCAACCAACGGGAGGACAAGCCCTTCCTAAAAGCTCCTTTGCCTTTTGATGAGGACATTCCTTCCATGGATACAACTCATTCACGACAACAACAAGGATCACTTACTTGAGCTCGTGCTCGTCAACTTAATTACCAGGTGAATTCATTCCTAGTTTCATATGTTATTGAGAATAGTTTGCTACCTAATGCAAATGATTTAATTGTGATTAGGAATCTAGGAAAGGATGAAGGAAAGGGACCAAGTCAAGCAAGAATTCGAGATGGTCTCGTTTTAGAATCAGATTCGGACTGCTGCGATGGTACCAAGTTCAAACGGGCATAACTTCCTCATACGGACTCCGTTTGGGATGCTCTTGTACTTCATGGAAAGCTTATGAAGTCTACTTTCCAACGGATCTAACCTCATTTTCAAATTCCATCTTGAGTCCGAGTCAAACGGGTGCTGCGCCATCCCTACTTGGGCCCATGGGCCTTGTAATCCTAGGCGTGCGCGTGGGATGTCCCTCCCTGGTCGTCGCCCTACTTAAGAGCCTCCGCCTCCTTTGTTACGACTGGAATTTCGTTGAGTTTAGGTTTAGCCCTTGTGCAAACTTCTGTTCTTCAGTTGTGTCGGACGACCACCTATCAAGACAGTTTCAGGATCCCAACTTTGTGTCCGCAATACAATTTATGCTTCATTGCTTACGTGTCTGACAGTTTCAATGTCAGATTGCCTACGTCCTATTCTTGCCAGTTCTTCGATTGCTTGCAGGAATTGAACTTCTTGTTCGGTTGATCTCGCCGCCAGTGGGGTCAATAACATCTTGGAGTTGGTTCAGCGATTGCTAAGGCGCAAGCGACGTCGTGCGTTTGTAGTCAGATTGCTAGGGTCATCTCCACCCACCAATCGATAGTTATCAATCTCATCGAAAGATCGGACACCATGTCTCCCATCACCTTTCATCTGAGCGAAGTGATTCCTCAAGGTCAGGTTAAACAAGTGAATCATCGGTAGCAAGCACGAGAGCAAGCGATCGAAAAGGAGGAGAAAGAACCACGATAACCAGATGTCGAAGCTAACTTTCCAGCTTGAGATTAACATTTGGAATAAAAGGTCTCATCTCTAGAGCTCGGGTTGTTGAAATTGGTCACAGGTAGTCCCAAGGCTTGGTCCGAAGGACACCACCGCCCGAAGCAATCCCTTCGATCGACCATCCGTTGCTTGACGAGCAGCTCTTTCTATTCGCTTGACAAAGCCATTGCTGCTCTTTCTTAATGCCTCACTGCATGAGCTCAGAGAAGATGAATTAGACTGCCTGATAGACTACTACTTCCTTTTCTTACCCGGCCAAAAAGCTATAGATTCCAAATAAGAGCACATCGACTAGGGCCCAACTATTGCTTTTTTACTAATAGTTAGCAGGTGTCCTCGTAACTAATCTTATTCTGTTTAACTATTATATTAGTAGATGACCTTCCCTTCTATCAATGTGATAGGAAATCCTACTACCATCGGCAAATCATAGGAGCTAATCCTCACCTAGGGGGGGAGGGGGGTCCGTGGAATAGGCGTACATGGAATTCTGGGCCTACCCCTACTGGTAATTCACCGTCCCACTCTAATGGGCAGACAGAAAGATCGGATTCGAAAACTGCCTCCTCAAGTGGAGTGCCCTCGGCGGCTAGGACACACGTTGCTCTAATTGTACTCAGGGGCCACCAGATTCGCTATGGTTAAGCCGCAATGACCGAAACAATCAGCCGCATGTAATCTGTAGTTATCAGATTGAGTCCTAGTTTGTTTCCAAGTGTTAGGGATGTATATATGTCCATGTACTCGACCAAACCAAGAGAGACCACGTTTATTCAGATGCAAACATTGCTCTTGTTCTTCTCCTAGGGTTTGTGCCGCCGCTGCCAATCTAGAGAGGGGAATTGGGAGTTTTGCCAAAGATTGTTCTTGCTTTTCCTTCCAGGGAATTGAGGGTTCAATAGGTCCACCCTTGCGTGGTCCAGTGGATCAATCTATCAAAGCGTGTGGTTGTGCGAATTCGAGGTGAAAGGTGCGTTGCACGGGTAGCGTGTTGTTCATCCAATTCGTGAGATTGCACGGTGTATCCAGATTCTACGTCGAGAAGGTTGGGCGCTCCCCGTATCAAGTATGCTGAGTTGGCGTGCTCTCTTTTGAGCGGGGAAGACTCCTGGGAATTCTGTGCTGTTAGCAAATGTATACACAGAAGCTCAGATGCCAGAAGAAGTTTACCGAGTTAAGAAGCTTATAGAAAAGCGTGCATTGCCTAAACTTGCCAGCTGTAGCTGGATCGAGGTTTGCAAGAAAGCCTGTGGCCTTTGTATAAGCTTACAATACTGACGTCAATTGAATAGAAATCTAAATAGCACATCCAACTAAAAAAACCAATCTTATCCCTTATTTAGAAGCCATCCCAAGGTCCCAGCGGTCGTTGGCTAGCACTACATTCCATAAATTTCATCCTTTTTCTTTTTCTGCTTTTTTTCTCCAAGGTTTCTGACGACTATGCGCCTAGCTCAGTAACCAAGTAATACAGCTTTCGGAGTGCTCTTAAGGCTTTCGGCGAGGAAAGATACAAAAGCTCATTTTATTCTATTTTATGCCGCGGACCTGGATCAGCACATTTTATTACAACTTCTTTAGGAGTATGACATAGGGGGAGCTAACGAACTTCTTCGCGAAGGTTAAAGGAATATGGGTATTTCTGGGTTTTCTATACAAAACTAGTTGTAGTATAGTTCCTAAGCCCGAGGCCTAGGTGATAGGAGCAGGGGTGGCCTGATCTTTCGGTGAGTTGAAGATAACTACGATTTGGGAGAAACGTTGACGACCCGACTACAACCGTACGAGACGTTGTGTTGTTGCGCCTTAGCGATCGATACACCTCTTCGAGGGTTGTTGATCGTGCCGGTGCAGATCAACCTTATTCCTGCAAGCAAATCGAAGAAACGAGCAAGAACAAGATAAAAGCAATCTAATATTGCAAATAAGAATTGAATACAAATGATAAGGTGGGGTTCTGTAACAGGAAACGGTGATCTAACCGATCACGGCTTTACCCGAAAAATAGCAATGGCTAAACTTTTAATCTAAACGAAAACCCAATCTGTTTGTGGCGGCTCTAAAGGTATTAATAGGATGGGAGGACGACCACAGGGGTGTTGGGTCATTCTCCAACCCTAAGACGCGTCCCTAATGGACCCAACATGATACATGGGCCTACGGCCAAAAGCGGTGACGCATCACCTTAAACATGAGACCTCTCGTCACTAAATGACAATTACAGATGATTCTGAGCAGATATGAGCATGAATCTAGATCCGTTGGAAAGTAGACTTGATAAGCTTTCCGTGAAGTACTAGAACTCCCAATCGAGTTCGTATGAAGTCATGGCGGCCGTCACAAATTGGTGCTGTCCTGCAGTCCAAATCCAGCCTACGCGAATCCCTTTTCCGTGTTGATCTCCACCCTTGGGAGGATCATGGACTTTGTTTTAGGATTACAAGAAAAGGGAGAGATAGTGTTTTTTTGTAGTCGAGCTAAATGATGATGCTACAAATGTTGTTGATCTGTTTTTCAAAGATATTGTTCGACTACATGGAGTGCCCAATCCATTGTTTCAGATCGAGATGCGAAGTTTTTGAGTCACTTTTGGCGCACGTTGTGGGCGAAATTGGGCACCAAGCTGCTATTTTCTACTACTTGTCATCCCCAAACAGATGGACAAACTGAGGTTGTCAATCACACGCTATCAACTATGTTGAGGGCTATCTTGAAGAAAAACTTGAAGATGTGGGAAGAATGTCTACCACATGTAGAATTTGCTTACAATCGATCGCTGCACTCTACCACAAAGATGAACCCTTTTCAGGTCGTATATGGCTTTACTCCTCGTGCTCCTATTGATTTATTGCCTATCCCTATTTCTGAAAAAGTGAATTTAGATTCTAAGAAGCGTGCTGAATTTGTCCTTAAATTGCATGAAACAACTAAGGAAAACATAGAGCGCATGAATGCTAAGTATAACATTGCTGGTAGTCAGGGTAGAAAGAGTTTAACTTTTGAACCGGGTGATCTTGTATGGTTGCATTTGCATAAAGACAGATTTCCTGATTTGCGAAAGTCTAAGTTGATGCCTAGAGCTGATGGTCCATTCAAGGTGTTAGCTAAGATTAATGATAATGCATATAAGCTTGATCTGCCTGCAGAATTCAGGGTTAGCCCCACATTTAATATTGCAGATTTGAAGCCATATTTGGGAGAAGAAGAAGAACCTGAGTCGAGGACGACTCAAATGCAAGAAGGGGAGGATGATGAGGACATCCCTTCCATGGATACAACTCATTCGCGACAACAACAAGGACCACTTACTCGAGCTTGTGCTCGCCAACTTAAATTATCAGGTGAATTCATTCCTAGGTTCATATGTTATTGAGAATAGCTTGCTACCTAATGCAAATGATTTAATTGTGATTAGGAATCTGGGAAAGGATGAAGGAAAGGGACCAAGTCAAGCAAGAATTCGAAATGGTCTCGTTTTAGAATCAGATTCGGACTGCTGCTATGGTACCAAGTTCAAACGGGCATAATTTTCTCATACGGACTCCGTTTGGGATGTTCTTGTACTTATGGAAAGCTTATGAAGTCTACTTTCCAACGGATCCAACCTCATCTTCAAATTCCATCCGGGACGGCCGCAATCATCAAAACAATTCACGTTGGTTCTAATCGAGTCAAACGGTGCTGCGCCATCCCCACTTGGGCCATGGGCCTTGTAATCCTAGGCGTGCACGTGGGACGTCCCTCCCTGGTCGTCGCCCTATTTAAGTGCCGCCGCCTCCCTTGTTACAACTTGGATTTCGTTGAGTTTAGGTTTAGCCCTTGTGCAAACTTCTGTTCTTCAGTTGTGTCGGACGATCACCTGTCAAGACAGTTTCGGGATCCCAACTTTGTGTCCGCAATACAATTTATGCTTCACTCATATTTCAATGCAGATTGCCTACGTCCTATTCTTGCTAGTTCTTCGATTGCTTGCAGGAATTGAACTTCGTGTTCAGGTTGATCTCGCCGCCAGCGGGGTCAATAACATCTTGGAGTTGGTTCAGCGATTGCTAAGGCGCAAGCGATGTCATCCATTTGTAGTCGGATTGCCAGGGTCATCTCCACCCACCAATCAATAGTTATCAATGTCATCGAAAGATCGGGCACCACGTCTCCCATCAGTGCAGCACTCGTTTGACTTGGACTCAGGAACCAACATAGATTATTTTAATGATTGTGGCTGGCTCGGATGAAATTTGAAGATGAGGTTGGATCCGTTGGAAAGTAGACTTCATAAGCTTTCCATGAAGTATAAGAACGTCCCAAACGGAGTCCGTATGAGGAAGTTATGCCCGTTTGAGCTTGGTACCATCGCAGCAGTCCGAATCTGATTCCAGAACGAGTCCATCTCGGATTCTTGCTTGACTTGGTCCCTTTCCTTCATCCTTTCCCAGATTTCTAATCACAATTAAATCATTTGCATTTGGTAGTGAACTATTCTCAATAATATATGAACCTCGGAATGAATTCACCTGGTAATTAAGTTGACGAGCACGAGCTCAAGTAAGTGGTCCCTGTGGTGAATGAGTTGTATCTATGGAAGGGATGTCCTCATCAGATATGAGTATGAATCTAGATCCATTGGAAAGTAGACTTGATAAGCTTTCCGTGAAGTACTAGAACTCCCAAATCGGAGTTCGTATGAAGTCGTGGCGGCCGTCACAAGTTAGTGCTGTCCTGCAGTCCAAATCCAGCCTGCACGAATCCCTTTCCTTGTTGATCTCCACCCTTTCTGTGTTGATATATGATGTGAGCAATGGTTGTATCCATACGTGTCATGGTCACATCACTAGGCATAGTTTTGGCTCGTTGGGAAGGCGTGCAGCGAGGCTTAAATGTCTAAATAGGTAAGATATCCTAGGGTGTATCACCGGTGTCCTTGTAACTAGTTGATAGTAGATGCCTTGCCAATCCCCATTCCTATTTTCCAAGAAGGTAAAAATCTATGAATAACCAACTTAGTATGTAGCAGTCTATTCTCTTCGCTTTCCGTATCATATAAAGGATCGTTATTCCCATTCTCCTAATGCAAACTTCGTAGTAACTATCTCACTAGCAAGAAAAAAGGGCTACTATGATAAGGCCGCAGGTCGGCAGAAGGCAGGAGGAATGGGACTATTCAAACTATAGGGACTTAACCTTAGACTGTTAGCTTGTTTGCCTTTATCCTAGAAATAACTTGCTATCCCAAAAGCTTGATAACTTCTTTGCTTATGCCCTTTAGAATACGAGGTCAACTCGACTAAAAGGAGAGGGAATAGATGAATATGATAAGGGACTTGAATTCTATCCAATACAATAGATAAAAGCGAACAAATGGCAGTCATAGGTAGAACGCGTCTTTCTAGATTCGATTTATTTCCTTCCATCGCGAGTAACCGCTCCACGCCTTTTACTTCACTTATTATTCCTAAACGCTTAGTGATGGGGACGAGGTGCCTGATCTTTCGATGAGACTGATAGTTATCGATTTGTTGGTGGAGATGACCCTGGCAATCCGACTACAAACGCACGATGTTGCTTGCGCCTTAGAAATCGCTGAACCAACTCTGAGATGTTATTGACCCCGTTGCGGCGAGATCAACCTGAACACGAAGTTCAATTCCTGCAAGCAATAGAAGAACTAGCAAGAATAGGACGTAGGCAATCTGATATTGAAATTTGAATGAAGCATAAATTGTATTACGAACACAAAGTTGGGATCACGAAGCTGTCTTGATAGGTGGTCGTCCGACACAACTGAAGAACAGAAGTTTGCACAGGGGCTAAACCTAAACTCAACGAAATCCCAGTCCTAACAAGGGAGGCGGTGGCTCCTAAATAGGGAGATGACCAGGGGCGCCCCACGCGCACGCCTAGGGTTACAAGGCCCATGGGTCCAAGTAGGGATGGCGCAACACCAGTTTGACTTGGACTTAGGAACCAACGTGGATTATTTTGATGATTACGGCCGGCTCAGATGGAATTTGAAGATGAGGTTAGATCCGTTGGAAAATAGACTTCATAAGCTTTCCACGAAGTGCAAGAACATCCCAAACGGAGTCCGTATATGGAAGTTATGCCCGTTTGAACTTGGTACCATCGCAGCAGTTCGAATCTGATTCCAGAACGAGTCCATCTCGAATTCTTGCTTGACTTTGGTTCCCTTCCTTCATCCTTTCCTAGGTTCCTAATCACAGTTAAATCATTTGCATTAGGTAGCGGACTATTCTCAATAATATATGAACCTAGGAATGAATTTACCTGGTAATTAAGTTGACAAGCATGAGCTCGAGTAAGTGGTCCTTGTGGTGAATGAGTTGTATCCATGGAAGGGATGTCCTCATCACTTAGGTAGGTTCGTACTATAATAGAGCCTCTTGTAGTTCCGCCATTGTCTTGATTTCTAGTTTCATTGCAGCTCTTGGGAGTGCCCCTACATTTGATCCAACCCCTCCAATTGCAGGCTAGTTTTCTTCTGATGATAGCGTGCCAGACAAGCGTTGAGTTTTCTACATAGAGGTTTGGGCTAACAATAAGATTACATTGTAGAGCGAAGATAGATGGATTTCTTTCAAGGTTGCCCCCTCTAGGCTTGCTTTTTCTTTTCTCGTAAACACTTATTAGATGAGATGTTCTGCGAGTAATTTTTCTCATGGGAGCCTAGAGAGAGTCCTTGGTCCGAGTGGATGAAGTGCTGGAAGATAAAGTGCTAGTGCTATATTTATCGGATTAGTCGGATTCTTATATGTATGGCTGCTCAAAAACTCTTATCTGGGGATTCGAAAGTCTTGGTTGTTCTTTCTGTGGTATTAGACTTATCTGCATCACGATAATTAGAAATAATTCTAACATAGCTCAGCTCCTCCCTCATTGCCCTAAAGTCCATATGTGTCTTGTCTCTTTGAAACCGGAAAGAAGAGGGATTTCCCAATTGTTCTTTCCCCTAATCTTAATACCCCTATTACCCACTTGTAGGCGGATCCTACCAACCAAAATCAAGTGAAAGAAGCCCTCTGACCCTCTCTTCTTACCCATCAACTACTAGGTTGTGGAGAGGGCCTCGGTATCTCTATTTGCTATGAGAAACCTATAAATCATCTTAAGAAATTTCGTATTCCCCTACCCCTTCCTTCCTCAATTCAAAGTGAACGAGCTTGGCTTGATTATCTTCATCCAATTTTGCCATTAGAAGACTATCAAGTTCTAAGCGAGCCAAATCTGAATTAGGTATGGTATTGGTATTCACTCTCTCATTTAAGAATTTAGAAAAAATATGGACTTCGATTCCTGTCCCGTTAGCATCTACTATCCGAGAGTTGGGATAACTCTGTTAGTTTCAGTCGGGAGCCGAATGGTAATGGACCTACAACCCTTGCTTGTGGACTAGCTGTAGAGCTAACCTTTGATCTATTGGTTTGGTGGTTGATACGAGAAATGCGAAAGAACTCAACTACGGAATGAGGGCGACCCGTGAAAATACCTCAATTTCTAACTCGTGCCATTGAACTCTTTCTTGGCAACTTGGACAACTTATAACGATGTTTGTCCCACATATCAGATAGAAGATCAGGTTAAAAAATTCTAAAGCTTTCGTCTCAATTCATATTTAGCCGCGAGCAATCTACGTTTGTGATCTCGTATATTTTACTTCTCTGACATCTTACTTAGTTTCCCCCTCATCTTTTAGCAAAAAGCCACTCCACAGTAGTAAAGTCTCATCTTTTGTATTGGCTGAAGTGACAATAGTCACATTGAACCCTTGAATATGCTCGAAGATCTCAAAATAATCTTCCAGTGATGAGGACATCAACACCATCGATACGTCCCCACCTACGCATGGAGAAGGTCACCAAGGGAAGGGAGGAGATCAACAAGAAAAGGGATTCGCGCAGGCTGGAATCGAACTGTACGACAGCGCCAACTTGTGACGGCCGCCACGACTTCATACGAACTCCGATTCGGGAGTTCTAGTACTTCACGGAAAGCTTATCAAGTCTACTTTCCAACGGATCCATACTCATGTTTATATCTGATGTGAGGTTCGGTCTCGATCTTTCGATGGAGAAGGTAATTATGATTGGTGGAAGAAAACGACGTTCTCGGCCTGACTACAACTATCCACGATGTTGCGCCTTAGAGACCGATACACCGATTCCAGAAGGTGAGCACGAACTTGTGGAGTGCGATCAACCGGCCACGAGGGCACTCGTCCTGCAAGCAATCGTAGAACAAGCAAGAACGAGGTGAACAAGCACTGAATTGCTAAATCAAATATGAAGTTTCAATCTGAAAATACAAGAGGTGGGGTTCCAATAACAAGAAGACGGGCGGTCTAATCGACACGCTCGCTGCAAGCGAAGTAGCGGAGGCTAAACTTCAATCTATCAAAAACCCACCTGTTCGTGGCGGCTCTAGAGACATATAAATAGATGGGAGGACGACCAAGAGTGTGTTGGGGTCGTTCTCCAACCCTAGGACGCGCCCATAATGGGCTCAACTTGATGCACGGCCCATGGACCAAAATAAGGTGGTGCAGCACCGTAGGCAGAAAAGGTCTCGGTAGTATTTCGATGTTTCTGGACAAACCCGACAAGATATGGAAGTGAGGTCGGATCCGTTGGAAAGTAGACTTGATAAGATTTCCATGAAGTACTTGAACGTCCAAAACGGAGTCTGTATGAAGCCGTGGCAGCCGTTAGAAGTTGGTGCTGTCCTGCAGTCCGAATCCAACCTGCGCGACTCCCTCTCCTAGGTGGCTTTCTCCTTGGTTCCTAATCAACACAAGAGTACACGAGTTTCCATGGTCTAAAGAAACTGAACATGAACTTAAGAGAGAACTTACTTGATGATTAAGTTGACGTGCACGGGCGTGAGTCATAGGACCTGTAACCAGGACTTGTGTAGATGTAGGTGAGGAGGTATCGATGGTGGTGATGTCCTCATCAATATCTGCTCGGAATCGTCTGCAATCATTATTTTAGTGACGAGGGGTCCCTGTTTAAGGTGCTGCATCATTGTTTTTGGGCTGAAGGCCCATGTATCAAGTCGGGTCCATTAGGGATGCGTCCTAGGGTTGGAGAACGACCCCAACACCCCTGTGGCCGTCTTCCCATCCTATTAATACCCTTAGAGCCGCCACAAACAGATTGGGTTTTGTTAGATTAAAGTTAGCGTCGCTGCTTTACCGTGTAATCCCGTGAACGGCTAGTTTGCCGGTTTGCTCGTCTTCGGAACCCCACCTTTTGTTCTCTTGAATTAAACCTTCATCTTTATTCGCAAATTAAGTTGCTTGTTTATCTTGTTCTTGCTAGTTCTCGATTGCCTACAGGAACAATTACCCTCGTGGTTGGGCTGATCGTGCATCCGTCGAGATTGTGAACAGCCTCTGGAGTTGGTGTAACGATTGCTAAGGTGCAACGTCCCTGGACGGTTGTAGTCGGATCGCCAACGTCGCTCCATCCAATCGATTTATCCTCTCATCGAAAGATCGGGACACCCACGTTCACATCGTTCCGAGGAGAATTCGCAAAACTCCGTTTCCATAAAGAATTTGATGGAGTTTTCCCGTATTTCGACTGGAGAATCTAACATAGACATTACTATCAAGATTCTAACCAAAAAATGGTACATTCCATGCCCTCGGAGAATGCTTTGTCGTGCAAAGTCACGACGTATCCAGTGTCAAGAATGGATTGGATTGAAACGACTTTCCTTTTCCCACTTTAAAATAAGAGCCCCTTTGTGTCTGTATGAATCTCTGGCCACACAAAATCTCCATAGCCAATTTTCCAAATTGGATTCTGAAATTAGAGGCAGCTTTTGGTACTAATCTGATTTCAAACAATCCAGGAACTTCCGTAACATTGGCATGATTCACTTTGAGCAACAGATCCTGACGTAATACATCTTCATAATGAAAATGGAGTGGAAACATCATGGCTTTTCCTCTTTTTTTTTTTGAGAATGAGCACTGTGAACTATCCGCTTCAAAAAGGATAGTTGATCGAACCGAAACCAACGTCAAGTACGAGTTATTAAGCGCCGAATCCAAATAAGTGTACTTCCTTTACGCTTGATGTAGGATTTACCTATTAATATGAAGTTCACTCTTCTGCTGACTTGAGCCCAGAAGGGAAGCGACTGATTTCCAATTCTTCTTTGCTAGCGCTTGACTCCTGTGGAATTCCATTAACAAGCTTAAAGGAAAGCCTTTTATTTTTGTTTTTTGAGATACTAGTTATTTGATAGGTTTAAGTTCGATATTTTCACTCCGTGGGCCGGCTAATTAATGAAAGTAATTCCTGGAGGGGAATCAATCGAAGAGATTGCCTGCCCATGCTACAATTCCTTACACAAAAGGACTAGAATGCTAAGCTGCCTTCCCGGCACCACCACTATAATGAATGGCTCAAACAAATAGGAGATGAGAGAGCCCTTGATCCTTTCTAGAATAGAATATAAAGAGATTATATTCTGCCCATCTATCTAGAAATGAGAAGGAACTAATGCCACCGATAGGAGGAAATACATAGACCGTACGCCCGCTTACCACTTCAATTCAATGACCGACTTCACTGATACCGATACCAAACTAGCTTGAGAGGATCGATCACAAGCATGTGGTGAACCATACCGGGAGAAAGAGCACTGAAATTCACCATGTCGAGCACAGGTCTCACTCCACAAGTAAAGTTCGATGAGCTCTTAGCAGACATGTGCCTACTATCTACTAAGTGTGTGCTAGGGAAAGAAAGCAAGCTGAGCAGTTCTCACTCTGTCCGGTGACCAAGAAGGCTTAAAGAATACCGTAAAGTGATCACATACTGATTCACCACGTGAAAGCGGGGTTAAGGTAAGGCAAGAAAGACTGGCGCCAAAAGATATGTTTTGAAGAGAGAGATCCGCAGGCTAAAATCTTGAAGAAAGGACTGACTGAAGGAAGGAACAGACCGTAGCAAAAGCCGAAGAAGATGCGAGGCCACCCTACTCTAACTTGATTAGCTACTAGTAACTAGGATTGATCAAGCAGTCAGTCAGCAATGCGTACTTCTTTCCTAGTTGAGTGGATCTGCGTAGCAGAGCCCAACGGCAGCCTCTGGGGCCCCAGAGGTTGGCTCAGGGGCTGGAGCAACAGCTTCGACATCCGCCCCTTCGTCGGCCGGTGTCAGCAGCCCTGCAGTCGGGACGATCTCAGTTTCTACAACTGAGACCGTCGCCGACTCATCAGGTGTGCTCGCTGGTGCTGGCTCGGCTGAGGCTGGCACGACAACGGGAGTGGCCGGAGTGGTCTCCTTGAGATCAATGTCGGCTCGCTTCCTGAGGAATGGGTTAAACATCAAGACGCTACCATGCCGAACAAGATTTTCAGAAGATTCAGAGCAACCTACTGTTGACGCCAAAAACCGCCGAGGACCTGGTCCGGCGTCTTGGTGACATGCGAAGGCCTGGGAGATTTGCTTTACTCCAGTGCAGGTCCTAAAGTCTTGAGGTTCGTAGGCGTGCCAGTCAATTTGACCCCGCAATTGACAAGGAGATGAAGAAATTAGATTACTGATCCAATCGGCCAGCAAGCCGATACGGATTCCTTCCAGCCCATCGCCGCTATGCTCGTGCCCGGGCCCCCGCCTGTACTCGCGCCCGGGTCTCGTGCTCGTAGTCGGATCCTTGCCCGTGTCCGGGTCCTTGCTCGTGCTCGCGTCTGACTACCAGCAGCAATTGCATATCGGCTATCGGCCGATACGGACTGATGTAGGCTCCTTGTAGCCGATAGCCGATGGCACCTATGTATCGGCTAGGAAACCGATAATGCTATAAGCAAATGGATAAGCTGTCAGTATAACATGTACATCAGCTAGAAGCCGATGATAAAATAGATAGGCAGAATAGTAAGCTAGCCGACTGCCGAGGAAACACTTGGACATCGGCTAGAGGCCGATGATATAGTAGATAACCAAAACAGTAAGGATAATACAGTCAGCTTTATAAAAAGATAACCTATCGGCTAAGCACTCCGATAGAACGTCGCATATACACCGATCAGCTCGACAAGGATAAATCTATTATTATTGTTAACGCCAAAATTTGGTACGGGTCGTTACCATGTTCGGTTAAGGAAAGAAGCGATATCAGCCATTGGAAACTAATCCAGAAGAGTCCGAGCTTGGGAAGGAATCGTGAAGACCACGTTATGGCAGTTATTTATCTTATCTATTAGATAGTTTTATCTTTTAGGAAACCTGATCTCTTGTCCGATCAGGCCTGTTAGTTTTCCTTTTCTAGTTAGGAAAGTCCTGTTCCGTGTCCTATAAGGACTCTTGTAACTCGGGGTATATATACGTATGCCCGGGGACCTTGTAAACCATCTAATCGATCAATACAATTCGGCGCATCGCCACCCTTTACCAACGGGTTCTTGCTTCTTGAGCGGGGCTGCATCGGTTAGGTCCGAACTCCTGCGAGAGGGTAAGTCTCGTTACCCCGACTACCAATCGGCTAGGACTTTCTCGGTTAGGTCCGATATTCTAGTCGGTCTATGGTAGTCGGCTTACCACGGTGTATCGGATCTGTCTACGGCTGCATCGGTTCGGTCCGACCTCTTAGGCTGGTCAGGTATATCACATCACGCGTGCATAGTTTTTATCAGTTTATCGGGGGTAGTTTATCATCGGTTTGTGCTGCATCGGTTGGGTCCGACCTACTAAACTGCTAGCGATAAATTATTCCTGTTAGGTTGATATCCTTTGTGCAAGCGTCTTATCGGAATGTATAGCCGGTAAGTTATTTTCATCACAGTTGCATTAGGTCTATCGGCTCGTTGAGGTTCCTTTACTATTATCGATCTGTGCTGCATCAGTTAGGTTTGAACTACTAGATCGATAATAATAGATTTATCCTTGCCGAGCCGATCAGTGTATATGCGACGTTCTATCGGAGTGCTTAGCCGATAGGTTATCTTTTTATAAAGCCGACTGTATTATCCTTACTGTTTGTCATCTATATTATCATCGGTTTTCGAGCCGATGCACATGTGTTTCCTCGGCAGTCGGCTGGCTTACTATCCTGCATATCTATTTTATCATCGGCTTCTAGCCGATGCACATGTTGTACTAACAGCTTATCTATTTGTTTATAGCGCTATCGGTTTCCTAGCCGATACACAGGTGCCATCGGCCATCGGCTACGAGGAGCCTACGTCAGTCCGTATCGGCCGATAGCCGATGTGCAGTTGCTGCTGACCCGGGCACGAGCACAAGCGAGGACCCGGGAGCGAGAACGCGAGCACAAGACCCGGGCTTGAGTACAGGCGAGGGCTTGGGCACGAGCATAGCGGCGATCGGCTGGAAGGAATCCGTATCGGTTTACTGGCCGATTGGATCAGTAATCAGATTTCTTCATCTCCTTGTCAATTGCGGGGTCAAATTGACTGGCACGCCTACGAACCACAAATATTTTAGGACCTGCACTGGAGCTAAGCAGATCTCCCAGGCCTTCGTATGTTCAATCGCATCAAACCAGATCATCAGCGAGCTTCTTGGCACACCCGGTGGTTTTTGGTGCGAACAATTATCGATCTAGTAGTTCAGACCTAACTGATGCAGCACAGATCGATAATAGTAAAGGAACCTCAACAAACCGATAGACCTAATGCAACTGTGATGTAATAAGATAACTTATCGGCTATACACTCCGATAAGACGCTTGCGCAAAAACCATCAACCTAGCAGGAACAATTTATCGCTGGCAGCTCAGTAGGTCGGACCCAACCGATGCAGCACGAACTAATGATAAATCGCCCCCAGTAAGCTGATAAGATCTACGCACGCGTGATGTGGTATACCTGATCGGCCTAAGAGGTCGGACCGAACCGATGCAGCCGTAGACAGGGCAGATACACCTGGGTAAGGGGTGACGAGTCTTACCCTCTCGCAGGAGTTCGGACCTAACCGATGCAGCCCCGCTCAAGAAGCAAGAACCCGTCGAAAGGGTGGCGATGCGCCGAAGTTTAATTGATCGAGAGATGATTTACAAGCTACCCGGGCATACGTATATATACCCCGAGTTATTACAGTCCTTATAGGACACGGAACAGGACTTTCCTAACTAGAAAAGGAAAACTAACAGACCTGATCGGATAAGAGATCAGGTTTCCTAAAAGATAAAACTATCTAATAGATAAGTTAAATAACTGCCATAACGTGGTCTTCACGATTCCTTCTCAAATCCGGTTTCTTCTGGATTAATTTCCTCCGGTTGATATAGCTTCTATCTTTACTGAATCTGATATGAGCCGTGCCAAATTTTGGCGTTAACACATGCCCCCCAATTTTGGAGTTTGTTATCAAACTTCGAAATTCTTCTGTTCGGGCCTCAATATTCCTTCCTGGCCTCTTGAAATCGGCTTTCATAAGCCGATACCTTTTGTACTAGATGTGCTAGGCTCTTGAAGTCTTCTGATGAAAATCTTCCCTTGATCGGAGCCACCAAACCTTGGAATGCTAACTCAGCCAGCTGTGCATCGTCCAAACTTAAACTATAACATCGGCTTCTAACATCACGAAACCGCTGGATATATTCTGCGACTGATTCCTCCGGCTTCTGTATTACCGATGTTAAGTCTATCAAACTCATCTCCTGACTCCCCATAAAGAAATACTTGTGGAATTGCTTTTCCAGATCGGCCCAACCTCGAACTAAGTTAGGTGGCAATGAAGAAAACCATGTAAAAGCCGATCCGGATAATGATAACGGGAAGAATCTAACTCTCAAAGTTTCTACAGCCAATGCCTCTCCACATTGAGCCAAGAATCGGCTGACATGTTCCACTGTAGATACATCATCTTGCCCTGAGAATTTGGAGAAGTCTGGTACTCTGTATCGGCGTGGCAACGGAACTCTATCAAACCAATCTGGATATGGATGCCGATACATAAATGTTTCCTCCTTCGGTCTTAAACCGAATTGTTCCCTCATCACCTCTGTGATTCTTGCTGTCAAATCTTCTTCTCTTGGATTTTCGATGTGATAATGCAGAGGCGGAGTTGGTAGCCGATTCTGCCTCTGATATTCTCTGTGATAATTATACTCAGGGACAGCTCCTGGATAACTCTGTTGATGCCCCCCATAGTACGCAGTTTGATATCCTTGAGGAATCCCATCTTGTTGCCCCCCGGGTATTTGAATCGGCTCTATCGCCTTCTTGATCAAGCTCTGTAATGTGTCCACCAATACCCTAGACTGATCGGTCAACGCACGATGAACTGCTTCATTAAACATGTCTTGAATTGGCTTTTGTGAACTTGCAGGCGATGTATGGCTCAATTCATCAATCAAAACAGGCTTTGGAAATTCTGACTTCTGAATCGGCCCTTGATCTGTCATACCGAAGGATTCCAGACAAAGCTTTCGAAAATCATCGATGTTCTGTTCCACTTGTTGTCTCTGTTCTTCGGTCAAGTCTTCCATTGTAACTGGGATTATGTTGCCTGTGCTGACCTCCTTTCCAGCCATGTTGAAGTTCTGGGTCCCACCGGGCGTGCCAAAAACGTGTTGATTCAGCCAATATGATATACTTTGATGATATGAAGATCGTGTCCCACCGGGCGTGCCAAAAACGTGTTGACGCCGAAAACCGCCGGGTGTGCCAAAAAGCTTGCTGACGATCTGGTTCGGCGCCTATAGACACGCGAAGGCCTGGGAGATCTGCTTAGCTCCAGTGCAGGTCCTAAAATATTTGAGGTTTGTTGGCGTGCCAGTCAATTTGACCCCGCAATTGACAAGGAGAATATTAGCTCAGGGATTCAATCGGCCAATAAGAATCCTGCTAGCCGATTGCCGAAGGAATGCTGGAGCATCGGCGGAAAGCCGATGATAAAACTTTGTCCGGGCCCCAGCTGTCTGTGCCCGGGTCTCGTGCCCGTGCCCGGGTCCTCGTGCCCAGGTGTTAACGCCAAAATTTGGCACGGCTCATATTAGATTCGGTAAAGATAGAAGCTATATCGACTGGAGGAAATTAATCCAGAAGAAACCGGATTTGAGAAGGAATCGTGAAGACCATGTTATGGCAGCTATTTATCTTATCTATTAGATAGTTTTATCTTTTAGGAAACCTGATCTCTTGTCCGATCAGATCTGTTAGTTTTCCTTTTCTAGTTAGGAAAGTCCTGTTCCGTGTCCTATAAGGACTCATGTAACTCGGGGTATAAATACGTACGCCCGGGCACCTTGTAAATTATCTCTCGATCAATTAAACTTCGGTGCATCGCCACCCTTTCGACGGGTTCTTGCTTCTCGAGCGGGGCTGCATCGGTTAGGTCCGAACTCCTGCGAGAGGGTAAGACTCGTCACCCCTTACCCAGGTGTATCTGCCCTGTCTACGGCTGCATCGGTTCGGTCCGACCTCTTAGGCCGATCAGGTATACCACATCACGCGTGCGTAGATTTTATCAGCTTACTGGGGGTGATTTATCATCAGTTCGTGCTGCATCGGTTGGGTCCGACCTACTGAGCTACCAGCGATAAATCGTTCCTGCTAGGTTGATGGTTTTTGCGCAAGTGTCTTATCGGAATGTATAGCCGATAAGTTATCTTATTACATCACAGTTGCATTAGGTCTATCGGCTTGTTGAGGTTCCTTTATTATTATTGATCTGTGCTGCATCAGTTAGGTCTGAACTACTAGATTGATAATAATAGATTTATCCTTGTCGAGCCAATCGGTGTATATGCGACGTTCTATCGGAGTGCTTAGCCGATAGGTTATCTTTTTATAAAGCCGATTGTATTATCCATACTGTTTTGGTCATCTATATTATCATCGGTTTTCTAGCCGATGCACATGTGTTTCCTCGGCAGTCGGCTGGCTTACTATCTTGCTTATCTATTTTATCATCGGCTCCTAGCCGATGCATATGTTATACTGACATCTTGTCTATTTGCTCATAACGCTATCGGTTTCCTAGCCGATACACAGGTGCTATCGGCTGTCGGCTACGAGGAGCTTATATCAGTCCGTATCGGCCGATAGCCGATTGTGCAATTACTGCTGGTAGCCGGACACTAGGACCAACAAGGACCCGGACGCGAGCACGCTGAGGACGAGGGCCCGGGTACAGGCGTAGCCGGTGTGCGAGCACTATTGGCGCCATCGGCTGAAGGAAGACTGTATTGGCTTATCGGCCGATCGCTGCTAATACCCGGACACGGGCAAGGATCCGACTACGAGCACGAGACTCGGGCGCGAGTACAGGCGGGGGCCCGGGCACGAGCATAGCGGCGATCGGCTGGAAGGAATCCGTATCGGCTTGCTGGCCGATTGGATCGGTGATCTAATTTCTTTATCTCCTTGTCAATTGCTGGGTCAAATTGACTGGCACGCCTACGAACCTCAATAAGTTAGGACCTGCACTGGACTGAAGCAAATCTCCCAGGCCTTCGCGTGTCTCTAGGCGCCGAACCAGGTCGTCAGCAAGCTTTTTGGCACACCCGGCGGTTTTCGGTGTCAACACCAGGTCCTCACTTGTGCTCGTGCCCGGGTCAACAGCAATTGCACATCGGCTATCGGCCGATACGGACTGATGTAGGCTCCTTGTAGCCGATAGCCGATGGCACCTGTGTATCGGCTAGGAAACCGATAACGCTATAAGCAAATAGATAAGCTGTCAGTATAACATGTGCATCGGCTAGAAGCCTATGATAAAATAGATAGGCAGAATAGTAAGCTAGCCGACTGCCGAGGAAACACTTGGACATCGGCTAGAGGCTGATGATATAGTAGATAACCAAAACAGTAAGGATAATACAGTCGGCTTTATAAAAAGATAACCTATCGGCTAAGCACTCCGATAGAACGTCGCATATACACCGATCGGCTCGACAAGGATAAATCTATTATTATCGATCTAGTAGTTCAGACCTAACTGATGCAGCACAGATCGATAATAGTAAAGGAACCTCAACAAACCGATAGACCTAATGCAACTGTGATGTAATAAGATAACTTATCGGCTATACACTCCGATAAGACGCTTGCGCAAAAACCATCAACCTAGCAGGAACGATTTATCGCTAGCAGCTCAGTAGGTCGGACCCAACCGATGCAGCACGAACTGATGATAAATCGCCCCCAGTAAGCTGATAAGATCTACGCACGCGTGATGTGGTATACCTGATCGGCCTAAGAGGTCGGACCGAACCGATGCAGCCGTAGACAGGGCAGATACAACTGGGTAAGGGGTGACGAGTCTTACCCTCTCGCAGGAGTTCGGACCTAACCAATGCAGCCCCGCTCGAGAAGCAAGAACCCGTCGAAAGGGTGGCGATGCGCCGAAGTTTAATTGATCGAGAGATGATTTACAAGCTACCCAGGCATACGTATATATACCCCGAGTTATTACAGTCCTTATAGGACACGGAACAGGACTTTCCTAACTAGAAAAGGAAAACTAACAGACCTGATCGGACAAGAGATCAGGTTTCCTAAAAGATAAAACTCTCTAATAGATAAGATAAATAACTGCCATAACGTGGTCTTCACGATTCCTTCTCAAATCTGGCTTCTTCTGGATTAATTTCCTCTGGTTGATATAGCTTCTATCTTTACCGAATCTGATATGAGCCGTGCCAAATTTTGGCGTTAACACCTACCTCTTGGAGAACTTGAGCTTCTGTCCGGGGGATCCGGAAGTCGGCACTGGAGGGTTGCTAGCAGTCGGGTCTGATGGCATGATAGTCGGTGACGGCATTTTTGTCCTGGTCGGCCCCGTTCGTGGTGCGGTCGGTTGGGGTGCTCGGGTACTCGGTGGCGCCATCCCTGGGCTCGATGCTGCTGGGCCTGGTAGCGCCGAACTCAACCTCGTACTCAGCGGCGCTCTTCTTGGGCTCGATGTTGCTGAGCCTGACTGCGCTGGTCCCGGTCTGGGGCTCGACGGCCTAGGGGCTGCGCTGGTGGTGTCTCTGATTTTGAGGCTCCCAGCTGTGGCACTCAGCCTGATAACCTTCTTCTTGCCCTCGTCTACGACAGGCCTTTTTCCCGCTCTCTTGGAGTCGGGCTGGGCAGCAGAAGAACTTAACGGCCTCTTCTTCTTTGTCTTCATGGCCGATAAAGTTCGGGAGTCATCATCGAACTCCTCACATGACTGTAAGCAGTTCAACAACACACGTTACACATTGCGGAGCAATCCTAAGCATATATCCGCAAGCACTCATCACAGATGAACTACAAGACAACATTAGCAAGAGTTACCTGTGGGCGCAGTCTCTTCAGGCTATAAGCCGCCACAGACCGTTCTAGGTCTTCAGTTTCGACCACCCCACTGACGAAGAAACCCAGCAGGATGTCGATCACCTTGTGCTTATCCATCAGGTCGGGATACTCCCGGCTGGGATCACCTCTGCCCTTATAGTCCTAGCCAAAGTGACACCTCAACTTCAGCGGCCTGATGCACCGAGTCAAGAATTGTCTAGCCACCCATGGACCGGTCATCCCAGCGCTCTTCAGCTTGTCAATCTTTTCAATCAAAATATGGACTTGGCCCATTTCTTCAAAGCTGGGCAAAGATGACCAGTTGGGAACAACCGTTGGAGGCAAACCCAAAAAAGGGGGGAGGCTTGGTTCAAGATCGAAACAGCAAAACCATTCCTTATGCCAGCCTTTGAGAGAAGACTTCAGGGGAATACTGATATAAGTCCTTTTCATTTCACTCCTGAGTTGGATACCGCCCCCCCCCCAATCACCCGGACCTTGCTTTTGGAGGGCTGGCGTTTGATGTGGAACAAATTCTGAACAGATTCAAATGGGGTTCCACACCCAAGAAACACTCACAAAGAGTCACAAAAATAGAAATCTGCAAGATCTAGTTGGGATTTAGATTCACCAACTCGAGTTCATAAAAGGCAAGAAGCTGGCGAAGGAACTCAAAAGATGGGAGAGAAAGACCCCGGTTGAAAAAAGAGGCGAAAACAACGGTCTCATCGGCCTGGGGCTCCGGAACTGATTCACCTTCAGCTGGACACCACTTGATGACATCACAGCTTTGCAATCTCAGCTGCTTCTCTAGGAGCTTCAGCTTAGCTGACCCGCAATCCAAAGTCAGCCAGGCCTCATCCGACGCATCCAAGAAATCTGAAGCTCTTGGCATGGTTAAGGGCGAAAAGATTTGTGGGAAATGTCGCTGGGGGCTTGGAATGGAAGAGGAGGAGCAGGATCACCCGAGGCAGGAGGTGAAATTTCAGCACGGAGGCTGGAAGACGAAACGATTGGTGGATTGGAGAAGATGAGGGAATTTTTTCTCTCTCTCCCCGCCTTTTATAGAGCCGGTTCCAATTCGTGGGCCTAGGTCTATAAATTCGGTACTGGGCCACCAAGATATGAGTTTCTACAGTAGCACGCTCAATTTGGGCCGCTCGCGGGCTGTGCTAAAAACACAGTGCTGATGCTACCAACAGAGACCAATCGAGTAATCAGATATGCTTCATGAAAGCCGACTGCTGAACACATGTGTTCGGATATCTGTATTATTCTCCAAGTATTGAGGATATTTCCGTATAAGGACCACAAGCTGGTCTCCATTAAAATTGGGGATGCAGGTATCTTTCAAGTGCACCTGACCATATAATGGATTAAATTTCATAAAGTGGCACTCGGCCTACATGCTTGGCCAACATTTGCCATGAGCAAATATTCTCCCAGCCGACATGACGCTGAAGAGTCTAACTTCCAAGTGGGACGCCACACGGGAAAAACTATAAACACTTTTTCTAGCTGACATGAAGCTGAAGAGTCTACATTTCGAGTAAGTTTATTACTCGGGAAAGACTATAAATAATCTTCCCGGCTGACATGATGCCTATGAGTCACATATACCAGTAGTATACTACTCGGGAAAGACTATAAAATTATTCCAGTTGACATGATACCGGAGAATCTCGCATGCCAGTGGTACACTACTCGGTATAAACTACAAGGTTAAAGATCTTTGACTTTATGTTTAATTGCTTCACAATTAAGCACAATAGGTGCGCCTATTTGGCACACACTATTCATACTTCTACATGGAGCCCTTCATAGCCTCGTTGCCAGCCGACACGAAACAGGACTCAGGAGAAGAAGCACTCGGACAAAGAGTACTTGGGAGAACTTCACCATGGAGGTTGAGCACTTGGCATCAGCTGTGACTTAACTATGAAGGTCTCAGGGGCTGCTGTGGAGGCCATGGGCCCCGAGTACCTCATGACAAGCATATGGGCCACTCGGATAGAGGATGGGCCTAGCCTTGTAATTAGAGATATAGTAACTCCTGGAAGACTTTGCCTTATACGATAAGGATTATACAGTCCTAGTCGGGTACATTATATCTCTAAGAGAAGATCCCTTGGCTGTAATCCGGCTGGGACTCCTACCTTGTACCCCTATCCCCCAGTATATAAGGGGAGGCAGGGCGCCCCCTGAGGGCATATAGAGATTCACCAGAATCATACTTCCTCAAAGGAATACACCACAACTGGACGTAGGGTAGTACCTCTTATCGAGGGCCTGAACCAGTATAAACCTTCTCCGTGTTCCTTTGCAATCCACTGAGTTTTGATCTGCTGAGTAGCCCTATAATCATATTGCCGATGTAAAACATCGATATCCAGAGTCTTGGCAAAGAGGATGTTGAGCGCACTGCCTTCATCTATAAGAACCTTCTTCAGCTTGATATTTTTGATGACCAGGTCTAGGACGAGTGGTAGCGTCCTGGGTGTGAAACCTGATCGGGATGATCTACGCGGTCGAACGTGATGGACGTTTCTGACCAACTTAAATATTGGGGGGCTTCTGCCGTAGAGACCGAGTTGACGTCGCACGTCACTAGCTTTTGCTTCCTCTTGGACTCATATGCAATTGGCCCTTCAAAGATATGGTTCAGCTCAGCCTGGGGATCTTGAAAGTCATCGGCTAGGCCCATATCTGGCTTGTCTTTGTCCTTGTCGGCACCAGATGATGAGCCTTCTCGGAAGCAAACTTCTTGAGCATGAAGCAATCCTTGGCTACGTGTTTGCCTTTGGGATGAAAGGGGCAGGGCCGTTCATCACTTTCTGGTACTCATTATTCTTTGGCGATCGTGACCGAGTACGCTCCACGTTGGCCACCATGTCCTCCGACTTCCGCTTGCGGCCGTCGGATTTGTTTTGTGATGGCTCGTCGTTGGCTTTAGCCTTCTAGTCCTTCTTCCGGGGCTCTTTCTTGTCGTCGAAGGCCTCAGCAACCGCCTCAGCCTAGTCGGTGTACTTGTTGGCCATGTCGAAGATGGCCCTGACAGAGGCTGGTGGCTTCCGAGTAAATTTGGTGATGAACAGGGCGTCCTTGACTCCCTTGCGGAAGGCGGCGATGACAACCTCGTCCTTGATCATGGGGATCGAATTGCGCTTCTCGGAGAACCGCTTGATGAACTCATGGAGAGTCTCATTCTTCCTCTGGTGTAGTTTGATAAAGATCGTGCTCAAAAGGTCTTTCGTAAGTCCCTTGAAAATTAGCGATGAACCGTTCCCGGAGTTCTACCCAGGAGCCGATCAACTGCTTTGGGAGCTCTGTCAGCCATGTCCTCGCCGAGTCACTCTGGGCGACTGGGAGGTAGTTAGCCATGGCCTTGTGGTCGCCTCCGGCTGCTCAGATGGCCAGAGTGTAGACCGTGAGCCAGGACTCGGGGTTGCTCTTGCCATCGTATTTTTTGATTTTGGTGGGCTTGAAGCCCGACAGCCAGTCGACCAGTTGAAGTTCTTCGGTGAAGGCTGGTACGCCTTCATCTGCGAGAGGGCTCTGGCTCCGATTACGGTGGTGGAACCGCTCGTGGTGAAGGCCGAAGCGCTCGTATTTGTCCTCCAGTCAGCGGTGCTCGTCCTCTTTGTGTTGGTGGCGCCGCGCATTGATATCCTGGCAGAGATCGCATTGCTAATAGCTTCGGAGATCTTGGTTGTTGCGGCGGTCGTACTAGGGACGCCGCCGGTTGTTGTTGTTGTTGTTGTTGCCAAGGGATATCTGGCGTGATTCCACGTGCGGCTGACTGGAGCTAGCCATACGGCATTGCACCGATGTGGACAAGACCGCTGCTGGAGAACCCGACCGATAGGTCAGCATGAGGGTGTCCCCTGACTGCTGGTGCTGCTGACAAGCAGCAGCGGTGATCATGGCTTTGATCTTCACGATGGTCGAGGTGTCCTGGCTATCAGGCCCAAGCTGGACCGTGTCCAGTAGGGTTACGGCGGCTACAACGTTCCGCTGTGGCATGATGAAGACATCGTGGTCATCGACTCTTGTTCGGAGGATCTGTTGTTGAGTAGTTCACCCAGCCTTACGTAGCTCGTCGTTGTGAGTGTCACGCTCGGCCTCCTGTTGATGTCGCAGTCGGCGGGCCTCCTCTTCCTGCTGCTCACGTAGTCGGCACACCCCTTGGGAGGAAGTCTCGCCTTTGGACGCCATGAAGATCTCGCGGGGCAGTAGGAAACTTGCCAAACTATTGTCCGAACTGCTGTTCGAACTCCTGTCCGACCCAGAATCTGAGTCGGAGTAGTTGATTTATGTGATCACGACTCCGATCTCCCTAGATCCAATCTGGAACGGCTTTGGGCCATGTCCGAACTGAACCGTAGGAGATCGGGTCCACCACGTCAGGTGTCGATTGTAGATGTCCACGGCGTCGCCGAGTTTGTTTGGGAGATTGACGACTTGTCCCCTTTCTAGCTCGACCCGGGCCAGCACAAGGCCGAGTCCAAGCCGAACGCTGAAGGGGAGAGTTGTCCCGAGACCTAGACAGGTGGAAGATCACCGCAGCAAGTCGACGAGAGTCGCTGCAGCGCCGAGTGGGCCGACTGGCGCGGAGTTAGCCTGTTCACTGGTAGATCGGATCGAGTCCGAGTCGGCCAGGATGAGGTCGCCGAACTGGTCGGAGATGAAGTCGAGGATTCCAAATGTCATTATGTCTCCGGGGAAGAATTTGTCACCGTCGACTCCTGTTGTTGGATCCATCGAGCTTGCAGATGTAGATTTCGCTGAGGCCCCTACCTGGCGCACCAACTATCGATGTTTTACACCGGCAATATGATTATAGGGCTACTCAGCAGATCAAAACTCGGTGGATTGCAAAGGAACACAGGGAGATTTTATACTGGTTCAAGCCCTCGATGCGAGGTAATACCCTACGTCCAGTTAGGATGTATTCGTTGAGGATATACGGTGGTGGCTCTGATCAACTCTTGTGGTTGTGTATGATTCTGCCCTCAGGGGGCGCCCTGCCTCCCCTTATATACTAGGGGACAGGGTTACAAAGTAGGAGTTCCGGCCGGATTACGACTAAGGAATCTCCCCTTAGAGATACAACGTACCCGGCTAGGACTGTATATTCCTTATCATACAAGGCAAAGTCTGCCAGGGGTTACTATATCTCTAATTACAAGACCAGGTTCATCCTCTGTCCAAGTGGCCCATATGCTTGTCATGAGGTACCCAGGGCCCATGGCCTCCACAAAACCCTAAACCCAAAACCCTAATTAGCAGTAGATCAATCTGTCTGAACCAGTCTTAGCCTCACAATTTTTCTTTTTAGTACATTGCATTGTTGAACTTTCGGTTGCATCGTCATGTCCTTTGCTGGACTTAGTGTCTAGTTCCTCTAGAGTTTCGAGTTCTATTCACATTTTGGTCTCACCGTAGCGGTTGGTTCCGAACTACCACGTAGAGGAAAGAAAAGGAAGAGGACTCGGAGTAGGACACGATTTCAGCCAAGGAGGTTTCGCATTCAACCAGGAAAGTGTTGTGTGTGCAAAAAAAAGAGAAAAAAACAGTGTAACTTTTGTATACGAGCTCCGATTGAGGCGATTCTTGATCCGTTGGAAAGAAAACGAGAAGATAGAGCGAAAACCCTAAACCCTAAACCCTAATTAGCAGTAGATCAATCTGTCCCAACTAGTCTTAGCCTCACAAATTTTCTTTTCAGTACATGGAACATGGAAATTGAACTTCCTGACTAGAATGTGGAAATCCTTTTCGCATAGTTGTTGAAACCTTAGTAGTCAGTGGGTTACAAAGACGGGTAGAAATATTGAACCTGATTTGTTTGAAATGGAGATAGGTTTAAATTAAGTCCCTGTAAACAATCCAACCCCTTATCAATGAGCCTTTAGTGAGTCCCCCAACCAGCTTTTTGACTGAATGTTTAAATAACCCAGCCCTTGTGAAGGAGATAAATCTAGACAATCTTGTAGGTCTATATGTCCGAGAGTAGCCTCATAATAGCCCTGCTAAGGAAAACTAATGCCGTTGGTAGCACCATCCAACATGATCTTAGTATGCCAGCCTTGGATCCTACCTTACCTACGTTGTTTAGGTTGATCCCTGATGATTCTTGTCCCAGTTAGATAAAACTTTCAAAAGGATGCCATAAAATTCTTCAAGGTCCAGTGGAGTAATCACTCCGAGGATGAAGCCACGTGGGAACGCGCAGACCATCTTCGCAGTGCCTATCCCTATCTTTTCTCCAACCTGTTGCAATCTCGGGGACGAGATTCTTTTTAGGGGGGGAGAGCTGTCACAGCCCTAGATTTAATTTCAAGTAATTAGTGTTATGCCCTACTGTCATTAGAGTGCATAATTTAATTTTTTTTTTGCATTGTCACTTCATGCAAGTTAAAGTTTGCAATAATTAAACCCTAAATCGGCAAAAACAAAACACTACTAAAAAAGTGCATCAAATTGAACAGAAGTATATATGGGAGATAATTTATTCCAAATATTAGTTTATTTATCATGAATTAATATAATTTTTCCAGAATTTAATTCATTAGTTTAGACCTATTAAAAATTCCAACAAATTTCAGCCAGGGTCTTTTTCTTTGAATTTCTGTGAGCAAACCATTTGAATTTTTGTGTGAAACTTTCAACAATGGAACCTAGGTAGTCTGTGCTAGCTACATAAAAAATCACCATATTTTTTAACACCATTTTGCTTACTCAATTTGATTTTTAAAAGTGATGCATATGCATTTGTATAGTCTAAGGAATTTCTAAAAGTGATTGGTTAAACATAAAATCATGGAAAATTTCCTGTAAACACTATCCCACATAATTAATCCACTGTAAATTTTACATGATTTTATCACTTCAATAGCTACCCCAATAAAATCTTCCAAATCAGCAAAAACTAGAAGACTAGTTAAAATAAATTGCTTAGCTCTTATTTTCACCAAATAAAAATAATAACTATTCAAGCAGTGCCTTTCAACCAAAATGTGTACCAAAATTTATCCTACAACTAGAAATTTTGGCTTAATTTAATTCTCAAACAAACTACATAAAATGGATAGGAGCAAAGCACTAGGAAATATTTGAACTGCAGAAAACTGTGTTACTAAGCCTATTTCATCTTTTTGCCACATTAAAACCATAAGGCCTCTAGCTTTGAAACTTGGCAGTTTGGTAGAACATATATTCACCTACAACCATAAATTTCTCCAACCCTAGAAACCCTCAGCAGCTCGGTGAAATCTCCAGTGCAAAACAGCTCACAAACACAGCTTCCTAGACTTAGCCAAATACTTGAGATTCTCTCCAATTACAGTGCCAAGTGGGACCCACTGACTCCCAGGACCCACCTGATAGTCAGAGAAACTGCCCAAGCTCGCCCACATGCCCAGGAACGCTGCCACGCCCTCTCCACGTGTCGGCACTATCCAGAGCCACCATAGCCAACTCCCTCCACGTCAAACTTCCCCTTTTGCATTGAAAACTCGCCAATAACATCTCCTCCTTGGCCAAATCGTGTTCTCCAGAGAAACCCCAGACTTCCACCATGGGATAGCCAGCCGCAACTTCATCTTCCCCGGCGCCAGCAAGTGTTCGATTGCCGTTGTTGGACCTCCGGTGAGCTCCATCCTCTCTCTACCACAGGAACGTGATCACTACCTCCTAACCAATCCATTTTTATTCTCGGCTGCCCTAGGATTCGCTGGCCGAGATCGCCGCCGTGCACTACCTTTGTCCTGCAGAGCGCCGCCAACCTGTCGATGCCATTCTAGACACCGGCGACCATCCCTGGCCAAGCCCGCACGCCATCGTCGTCGCCTCGACCTCCTCTCTTGAACCCCTCAAGAACCCCCCATCAGTGGTGCCCGGAGCTCGGAGATCGAAAGTAATCTTCCTCGGCTTCGATCTAGAACCATTCCGAGCCGCCACTGTGAAATTCATTCTTTCCGGTGAGTCCTAGCCCGATTCCTTGCTCCCTCACCATCTCCAGAAGCATGCTGACTCTATGCGTACCATGTTTCCGTGATTCCCCTTGCAGATCGAGACGACGCCGCTGACCCGAAACATTTCCATCGTCGCCGCACCGTTTCTCCATCGCCACCACCCCACCGGAGCTCCCAGCCTCAGCGTGTTGCTTGGTAAAGCCTCCTGGAGCTCTAAAGATGTGCATGCATGCGTTAGCTTTGCGCGAATTGAACCGTAGAGCCATTTGGCTTTTGCCCCGGAACCACTCCACCGCTTGTGAAGCAGCCATGCCTAGCTCCAGCCACCGTCGGCCACAAGACCACCACCGACAGCTTCGCCTTGGTCTCCTTTGTCTTTTTTCTGTTGGCCGCAACCCGAGCCGAACCGCCGTTCGCCGCCGGCGCCGGCAAACAGAGCCGGCGGCCCAGTCTACCTCACTCTGCCCTGCTCTGTCTCACTGCCGTGTGGGCCGGGCTGAGGAAATAAGAAAAGAAAAGATGAACTGATTTATTTTTTTCCAACAGAAAAATGGCCAACCTTTGAAAATCCATATCTATTTCATTTTAACTCCGTTTTGAGTGAACCAAATTTTGTTGGATTCAGTAAAACATGTACTTTATTTCTGTAAATTAAAATATGACAACCCAGTATGGGAAATCTCCTCTAAAAATTTGTATAATGAACGTATATTTTTGCATAAAGAAAATGTAAAAACTTGGTCAATTCACCCTAAATATAAAATACAGTAAACCCAGATACAGAAGCCTCACCAAGCCCTATTCTTTTTCTGTAAATATGACACTTTGTGTATGTTAATTATATACTAGGGTAAAATGACATAAATGGAAAATGGAGTATATATTTTTCCAAGGTACATAAAAGCTTCTTTCTATTTCCAAAAATAAATTGGACCTAGGATCAGTAAGCTCCTTTTGGCATGTTTGTCACGTCTGCAAAAGTATCATAACACTTTTATATACTAAAATGTATTTCAATAATCATTAATGTATAGGGACTTCAAAATTTATAATAAATTGATTATAAATCCAAATTGAGTAAACTCAACTTTGTTAGAACCAGTAGGTTATTCTCTTTTA
Source organism: Oryza meyeriana var. granulata (assembly GCA_003991445.1). NCBI lineage: Eukaryota > Viridiplantae > Streptophyta > Magnoliopsida > Poales > Poaceae > Oryza > Oryza meyeriana. Next base: position 114,451 of record RYFJ01003151.1, read on the forward strand.
TATAAAAATACATGCCTTCTTGATATCTTAATAGAAATAATTTCAGAACTGCCATTTTTAGCCTTCCTATCTTGTTATTTTTAACTCATAAACCGTAAAAGATTTTGAAATAATTCTTTCATTAAAATTCACTTTAAAATGTTAAATACCTACTGTATTTATCTCTAAATTAATTGATCATTTTGTATAGACATATTTAATTGATTCTTATTTGCATATTCGCTTTTATCGGTAGATTCAGACAATTTGGAGTACGTGAAGCAAGAACCTAAGGTTGAGTGTGAACCACCGCAGCAGCAAGGCAAGCATCTAAGCATATTGAACCTATGTCTTTGATAAATTTATTTGTTTGAAAAAACAATATCTATACGCATGTTTTGGTCCTTTTAAAAAGGGGAAAACGGGTAGAGTTAATATTGCCCAATTGTATGCATTTTCATTCCTTGGTTGTTGATCCCATATTTTTACCTTTGTCATCCCTAGTTAAGGAATTTGGGATACTTTTATTTTATCGAATGCTTAGCCATGCTTAGTTCTATGCTTAGAGAAATCCGATAGATGGAGCTATCGGTTCAAAACTAGTATACGAATGGATGGGTTAAAATCTGAAAAGAATAACTTCTAATTTATAATTAAAAATATTGTTGACTTGACGGATGATAGGCGATGACGGGATGGTATTTCCCCGATGCATGTAGCTCCGTCTAGGTCGTTAAGGACCGAACATGTTGACGTCTATTCAAGTACACTACGTACTTCCACACGTCGAGAATGGGACGGCTTAACTTAGTAGCACGGGAGGCTGTGGCCATCTACGCCCGTCCATCAGTCGTGAGGATGCTCTTTCCTTTGGAGGGCCTCGTGCGTGCCTGGTTTTGGCCGGAGGTGCCTCCTGCGACGGTGAGCCCGCCTTAGTCACTGTGTGTGTGTGTGGCTAAGTCGTTGGGGGCCCAGACATGGTTTAGGTGGTTGGGGCTAAGCGTGGGAAAGGCTTTGTTTTGACCTCTAGTCCACACTCAATGTGTAGAGTGTGGGTACCAACGGGTACGGATCAAACTAGAGTGTAGCCGTTTGGCTTCTATCACATCGTGTGGGTAAAGATGTACACCTCTGATCAGAGTAAGAACTATTCGAATAGCTGTATCCACGGTTACAGGATGATCGCTTGATGTGTTAGTCAGTGTATGTTAGCATCCAACTTGGGATATGTGGTTATATCATGACTTAGGATAGTCATGGATGGATGGGTTTATATGAGAGGCTTTGGTGTTAAATATGGCTTGGTTTTAGCCATGTAAGATGGTATGCTTGTGTAGCATATTTGTTTGGGCAATGGTGGCCCATTGTTGATGCTAGAGCATGGGATTGTGCTCATTTTCACTTCTTTTTCAGAATATATTATTTGCTGTCATAAAATTTCAGATTGCTATTTTTTGTATGCTCATAGTTTCAAGGTATTACATTGCTCAATAAACTTAGCTTTATGCAAAACCAGATCAACATAGCCGTATTCATTGATGTAGAGACCAGCATTACTCCTTTGTGCTATTAATATTGTGTAAGTCTAGCTGAGTACCATTCGTACTCATGCTACAAAATTTTCAGGTGAGGATAACGGCGATATTGGTGTGGACTACTATTATGCTGCCGAGGGTGGCGAGGATAATGTGTAGTTGGAGTTGAGCTCTACCCCCAGTTAGTTGCCTTGTGGGTGTGGTTTGGCACCACTGGTTTTTATCCTTTATGTTTATATTTCCGCTGCTATCTTTTGTGCTACTCTGTGATGAATTAGGGTGTGTGAACCCTCTATGTAATATATATAACCCTGCTGCCCTTTTATCCATAATTAGAGTACTTGTGATGTTTATCAATTGCTTGTGATGAAAGTGTGAGGCTAGTCGCTTTCCTAGGGACTAGCTAAACATGAGTATGGGTTGTGTATAATTGAGATGGTTGGAGGATAGCTATTGTGGTTCGAGTCCTCTAGGGTACGTATCGTGTTTGGTCACCACCATTGATTGGTTTGACGGGCGTATGATGGGGAGGACTGGCAAGCTATCCTTATGATTATCTCTTTTGTACACATCTTGGCATTTCGGTTATTATATTGGAAGGTGTCAACCGTGATCATGGACACATTGAGGTCGAGTGGCTATTATGCGTGTATGGATCCCACTCGTCCAACAATATGTGGTGGTCACGTTGGCCACTGGACGATATAATACTCGGGGTGTCCACAATAGCGGTTGGTTCCGAACTGCCACGTCGAGGAAAGAAAAGGAAGAGGACTCGGAGTACGACACGATTTCGGCCAAGGATGTTTCGCATTCAATCAAGAAAGCATCATGTGTGTGAAAAAAAAGAGAGAAAAAACAGTGTAACTTTGCATACAACCTCCGATTGCGGCGATTCTTGATCTGTTGGAAAGAAAATGAGAAGATAGTGCGAAACCCTAAACTCTAAACCCTAATTAGCAGTAGATCAATCTGTCCAAACCATTCTTAGCCCCGCAATTTTTCTTTTTAGTACATTGCATTGTTGAACTTTCGGTTGCATCGTCATGTCCTTTGCTGGACTTAGTGTCTAGTTCCTCTATAGATTCGAGTTCTGTTCACGTTTTGGTCTCACCGTAGCGGTTGGCTCCGAACTGCCACGTCGAGGAAAGAAAAGGAAGAGGACTCGAAGTAGGACACGATTTTGGCCAAGGAGGTTTCGCATTCAACCAAGAAAGTGTCGTGTGTGTGAAAAAAAAAGAGAGAAAAAAAATAGTGTAACTTTTGCATACGACGTACGATTGAGGCGATTCCTGATCCGTTGGAAAGAAAACGAGAAGATAGAGCAAAAACCCTAAACCCTAAACCCTAATTAGCAGTAGATCAATCTGTCCGAACCAGTCTTAGCCTCGCAATTTTTCTTTCTAGTACATTGCATTGTTGAACTTTCGGTTGCATCGTCATGTCCTTTGCTGGACTTAGTGTCTAGTTCCTCTAGAGTTTTGAGTTCTGTTCATGTTTTGGTCTCACCGTAGCGGTTGGTTCCGTACTGTCATGTCAAGGAAAGAAAAGGAAGAGGAATCGGAGTAGGACACGATTTTGACCAAGGAGGTTTCGCATTCAACCAGGAAAGCGTTGTGTGTGCGAAAAAAGAGAGAAAAAAACAGTATAACTTTTGCTTACGACCTGCGATTGAGGCGATTCTTGATCTGTTGGAAAGAAAACGAGAAGATAGAGCAAAAACCCTAAACCCTAATTAGATGTAGATCAATCTGTCCGAACCAGTCTTAGCCTCGTAATTTTTCTTTTCAGTACATTGCATTGTTGAACTTTCGGTTGCATCGTCATGTCCTTTGCTGGACTTAGTGTCTAGTTCCTCTAGAGTTTCAAGTTCTGTTCACATTTTAGTCTCACCGTAGCGGTTGGTTCTGAACTGCCACATCGAGGAAAGAAAAGGAAGAGGACTCGGAGTAGGACACGATTTCGGCCAAGGAGGTTTCGCATTCAACCAGGAAAGCGTCGTGTGTGCGAAAAAAAGAGAGAAAAAGCAGTGGAACTTTTGCATACGACCTCCGATTGAGGCGATTCTTGATCCGTTGGAAAGAAAACGAGAAGATGGAGCAAAAACCCTAAACCGTAAACCCTAATTAGCGGTGGATCAATCTATCCGAACCAGTCATATCCTCGCAATTTTTCTTTTCAGTAGATTGCACTGTTGAACTTTCGGTTGCATCATCGTGTCGTTTGCTGGTCTTAGTGTCTAGTTCCTCTAGAGTTTCGAGTTCTGTTCCCGTTTTGGTCTCACCGTAGCGGTTGGTTCCGAACTGCCATGTCGACGAAAGAAAAGGAAGAGGACTCGGAGTAGGACATGATTTTGGCCAAGGAGGTTTCGCATTCAAGTAGGAAAGCGTCGTGTGTGTGAAAAAAAAGAGAGAAAAACACAGTGTAACTTTTGCGTACGACCTCCGATTGAGGCGATTCATGATCCGTTGTAAAGAAAACGAAAAGATAGAGCAAAAACCCTAAACCCTAAATAGCAGTAGATCAATCTGTCCGAACCAGTCTTAGCCTCGCAATTTTTCTTTTCAGTACGTTGCATTGTTGAACTTTCAGTTGCATCGTCATATCCTTTGCTGGTCTTAGTGTCTAGTTCCTCCAGAGTTTCGAGTTCTGTTCCCATTTTGGTCTCACCGTAGCGGTTGGTTCCGAACTACCATGTCGACGAAAGAAAAGGAAGAGGACTCGGAGTAGGACATGATTTTGGCCAAGGAGGTTTCGCATTCAAGTAGGAAAGCGTCATGTGTGTGAAAAAAAAGAGAGAAAAACATAGTGTAACTTTTGCGTACGACCTCCGATTGAGGCGATTCAGGAACCGTTGTAAAGAAAACGAGAAGATAGAGCAAAAACCCTAAACCCTAATTAGCAGTAGATCAATCTGTCCGAACCAGCCTTAGCCTCGTAATTTTTCTTTTCAGTACGTTCCATTGTTGAACTTTCGGTTGCATTGTCGTGTCCTTTGCTGGTCTTAGTGTCTAGTTCCTCTAGAGTTTCGAGTTCTGTTCACGTTTTGGTCTCACGGTAGTAGTTGGTTCCAAACTGGCACGTCGAGGTAAGAAAAGGAAGAGGACTCGGAGTAGAACACGATTTCGGTGAAGGAGGTTTCGCATTCAACAAAGAAAGTGTCGTTTGTGTGAAAAAGAGAGAGAAAAATATAGTGTAACCTTTGCAAACGACCTCCGATTGAGGTGATTCTTGATCCGTTGGAATGAAAACGAGAAGATAGAGAGAAAACCCTAAACCTTAAACTCTAATTAGCAGTAGATCAAACTGTCTGAACTAGTTTTAGCCTCGCAATTTTTCTTTTCAGTACATTGCAGTGTTGAACTTTCGGTTGCATCGTTGTGTCCTTTGCTGGTCTTAGTGTCTAGTTGCTCTATAGTTTTGAGTTCTGTTCACGTTTTGGTCTCACTGTAGCTGTTGGTTCCGAACTGCCACGTTGAGGAAGGAAAAGGAAGAGTACTCGAAGTAGGACACGATTTCGGACAAGGAGGTTTCTCATTCCACCAGGAAAGCGTCGTGTGTGTGAAAAGAAAAGAGAGAAAAAAACAGTGTAACTTTTGCATACAACCTCCGATTGGGACGATTCTTGATCCGTTGGAAAGAAAACGAGAAGATAGAGCGAAAACCCTAAACCCTAATTAGCAGCAGATCAATCTGTTTGAACCAGTCTTAGCCTCACAATTTTTCTTTTTAGTACATTGCATTGTTGAACTTTCGGTTGCATCGTCGTGTCCTTTGCTGGTCTTAGTGTCAAGATCCTCTAGAGTTTTGAGTTCTGTTCACATTTTAGTCTCATCGTAGCGGTTGGTTCTGAACTGCCACGTCGAGGAAAGAAAAGAAAGAGGACTCGGAATAGGACACGATTTTGGCCAAGGAGGTTTCGCATTCAACCAGGAAAGCGTCGTGTGTGCGAAAAAATAGAGAGAAAAAAATAGTGTACCTTTTGCATCCGACCTCCGATTGATGAGGACATCACTAGCTCGGATATAACCATAGCTATCTTATGTATTCATCAACCAAAGGTGCATGCTTTCTATATAAAATTTATGTGTTATATATTTGAACAGCCGTTACTGCACCATGAGTTTTGTGTGTTCATATTTGTAGAGATACTTGCTTGGGTGAAGGGAAAGAGATCGTGCGCAAGGAATGCATGGATGATCCAAGAAGTTGATTGGGGACCAAACCAAGACCTTACCCAAGTCTACTCCTACATCACCACGTCACTTTTGGACATAGAAGGCAAGAGATGAAGTTCTGCACGTTTTGGATTCGGATTCGGGCCTCCTGACAGCATCAACTTCAAATAGACCTAGCTGCTGATCTAGAAGGACTTTCGGGGCCCATGAGTACTTGTTAGAAAGGTTATGGAGTCTACTTTCAGATGGTTTTGGTCCCACATCAAAGTTCCTCCTAAGCTGTCCGAAATTATCGAAACAAGGCACGTACCTTTCCAGTCCGAGTCTGTTTTGGGCCTTGGGCCTTGTAATTGTGTCGTGGGCTAAGCCCAAGGGGTGTGCGCCCTAGGGATAACCCTAGGACGTCCCAACTCCTATATATACAGTAGCCGTCATTGTTTAAAGATGTGTTTTTGATGAGGACATCAACACCATCGATACATCCTCACCTACATCTACACCTACACAAGGTCCTATGACTCGCGCCCGTGCACGTCAATTAAATCATCAAGTAAGTTCACTCTTAAGTTCATGTTCGGTTTCTTTAGACCATGGAAACCCGTGTACTCTTGTGTCGCTTAGAAACCAAGGAGAACAAGGAGAATACCATCTAGGAGAGGGAGTCGCGCCGGTTGGATTCGGACTGCAGGACAGCACCAACTTCTAATGGCCGCCACGACTTCATACAGACTCCGTTTTGGACGTTCAAGTACTTCATGGAAAGCTTATAAAGTCTATTTTCCAATGGATCTAGCCTCACATCCATATCTTATCAGAATCGTCCAAAAACGTCAAAATACCACCGAGACCTTTTTCTGTCTATGGTGCTGCGCCACCTTATTTTGGCCCATGGGCCGTGTATCAAGTTGAGCGCATTATGGGTGCGTCCTAGGGTTGGAGAACGACCCCAATACACTCTTGGTCGTCCTCCCATCTATTTATATGTCTCTAGAGCCACCACAACAGATTGGGTTTTGATAGATTGAAGTTTTAGCCACTGCTACTTCGCTTGAAGCGCGCGTGTCGACTAGATCGCCCGTCTTCTTGTTATTGGAACCCCACCTCTTGTATTTTCAGATTAAAACTTCATATTTGATTTAGCAATTCAGTGCTTGTTCAACTCGCTCTTGCTTGTTCTACGATTGCTTGCAGGACGAGAGCCCTCGTGGCTGGTTGATCGCACTCCACAAGATCGCGTTCACCTTCTGGAATCGGTGTATCAGTCGCTAAGGCGCAACATCGTGGATAGTTGTAGTCGGGCCGTGAACGTCGGTTTCTCCCACCAATCGTGATTACCTTCTCCATCGAAAGATCGGGACCAAACCTCGCATCAGTTTTGCTTAGATTATTCTGTCTTTGAACAGTTTCGCCGTTTATTGGTTTGTGAGACCCCAACTTCGAGAGTATAATCATTCATCTGCAATTGAGTTGCAATCTTTCTTGTTCTTACTTATGTTCTTCGATTCGCCTGCAGGGATTAGCCTTCGTGGCGAGGTCAATCGGCGCACGGTTGATAACAAGAGGAGTCATGGTACTGCGATTGCAGGGTTCGGGTCTTGGTGATCAGAAGCCGGATCGTGAGTGTCAATTCTCTACCAAATCGAGAGTTATCCTTACCTAATGGAAGATCGGGCACTGTGGAGGCCATGGGCCCCAGGTATCTCATTACCAGTACATGGGCCACTCAGATACAGGATGGGCCGGACCATGTAATTAGAGATAAGATAGCACCCGGCAGGCTGTACCTTGTATAATAAGGAAACATAGTCTTAGTCGGATAGGACTCTATCTCTAAGAAGAAAATCCCTTGGTCGTATCCGACTGGGATCCTTATCATGTACCCCTGTCCCCTGGTATATAAAGGGAGGCAGGGTGCCCCTCAGGGCAAGCACAACAAGAGCAACCAGATCATCGATCTACATACACCTTAGAGGAATAACACCTCAACTGGACATAGGGTATTACCTCATCTTGAGGGCCTGAACCAGTATAATTCTCTTGTGTTCCTCTGCAGTCCACCGAATTCACCCTCGCCGAGTAACCCCATAGTTTTATTGCCGGTGCAAAGCATCGACAGTTGGCGCGCCAGGTAGGGGACGCTGGCGAATTCCTCATCTAAAGATTCGATGGATTCAATCAACGGAGTCGATAGCAACAAGTTCTTCCCCAGAGATGCAATTACCTTCGGAAGCTTAGACTTCATTGCCGATCAATTCGGCAATCTCACCCTGGCTGAGGCAGATCCAATCTTGCCAGTCGGGGAACCAGCCGACGTTGCGCCAGTCAGCACATAGGACGCCGCCGTCTCCTTCAGCGACTTCCTGCGGCAGTCCTTCACATCGCCGAACATCGGGACAACCCTCTCCTTCGGCGTCCGGCTTGCGCTAGGCCTTGAGCCAGCCCAAGTTGGGCCGAGAAGAGGAGAGGTCGTCAATTTCCCGTACAATTCCGGCGATGCTGCGCACCTTTACCTCACGCAGCAGACCCGATCTCCAGCGACTTAGTTTGGACATGGCCAAGCGCCGTTTCAGATTGGATCTAGAGAGGTCGGAGTCGTTCTCACTCCGATAAACTATTCGGAGTCCAACACCAAGTTGGATAGCGGTTCGAGCGCTAGCTCGGACTTTAATTCGGCAAGCTTCCCCCTCTCCCGCGAGATCTTCATGGCTTCAACACCACCTTCCGAGGGACGCCGACTACAAGAGGAGCTACAAGAGGAGGCGCGCCGATTACAACAAGAGGAGGCCAACTGCGAAGCCCGCAACAACGAGCTGCGCCAGGCTAGGCGAGTCGCTCAGCAACAGATCCTCCAAACCAAGATTGGCGACCACGACGTCTTTGTCACGCCACAACAGAACGTTGTAGCCACAGCGACTCTGCTGGACACACTCCAGCTCGGGGCCGATCACCAGGCCACCCCGACTATCACCAAGATCAAGGCGATGATCAGAGCTGCCGCCTGTCAACAGCAACAGCAGTCGGGCGACACTGCTATACCGACCAACCGGTCGGGTTCTCCGGCGGCAGGCTCATCTGCATCAGCACGACGCTGGGCGGCCAGCTCCAGTCGGCAACGCGAAGAGTCCCGGCAAACAACGCTCGGCAATACCAATAATGACAACCGGCGGCGTCGCCAGTACGATCGCCGACCCAATCAGGACCTCCGAGTTCGACTGCACCGAGACCTTCGTCACACCATAAACGCCCGACGCGAAGAACGCGAAGAAGATGAACGCCGCCGACTGGAAGACGAAAACGAGCGCTTCAGCATCCACCACGAGTGAGTACATCTCCAAGATCGGAGTCGGAGCCCTCACGAAGACGAAGGCATTCCAGCCTTCACTCGGGAGCTACAGGACGTCTTGTGGCCGACTGGCTTTAAGCCCACTGGGATCGAAAAGTACGACGGCAAGACAAACCCAGAGTCCTGGCTTACCGTTTGCACCCTGGCAGTCCAAGCTGCTGGGGGCGGCGGCAGAGTCATGGCTAACTACCTCCCAGTCGCGCTAGTCGACTCGGCGAGGACATGGCTGACAGGTCTCCCGAGGCGGTCGATCTATTCCTGGGGACAACTCAGGGAGCGGTTCATCGCTAATTTCCAGGGGACCGACGACAGACCCGCTTCGGAGCATGATCTTTATCAACTGCACCAGAAGAAAAACGAGTCTTTGCACGAATTCATCAAAAGGTTTTCTGAGAAGCGCAACCAAATCCCGACTGTCAAAGACGAAGCTGTCATCGCCGCCTTTCGCAAAGGGGTAAAAGACGCTTCGCTTATTGCAAAATTCACTCGGAAGCCACCATCCACAGTCCGGGCGCTCTTCGACATGGCCAATAAATACGCCGACTCGGCCGAAGCGGTCTCCGAGGCCCTCGACGAGAAGAAGGAGCCCCGACAGAAAGAACAGAAGACGAAAGCCGACAACAAGCCGTCTCAAAACAAGTCCGGCAGCCGTAAACGGAAGTCGGACAACGAGGTGGCCAACATGGAGCGCAGCCGGTCGCGGCCCCAGCGGAACAACGACTACTAGAAAGTCATGAGCGGGCCATGCCCCTTTCACCCCAAGGGAAAGCACGCGGCCAAAGACTGCTATATGCTCAAAAAGTTTGCCTCCGAGCAGACTTCATCTTCTGGCGCCGACAAGGACAAAGACAAGCCAGACTCAGGTCCGGCTGACGACTTCCAAGATCCTCAAGCCGAGCTCAACCATATCTTCGGGGGACCACTCGCATACGAGTCCAAGAGCAAACAGAAGCTTTCAGCGCGCGACATCAACACGGTCTCCACGACCGACACCCCCCAATACCTGCGCTGGTCAGAGATGGCCATCACCTTCAATCGCGCAGATCACCCAGATCGGGTTTCCCACCCGGGACGCTATCCACTCGTCCTGGACCCGGTCGTCAGAAACATCAGGCTGAAGAAAACCCTCATCGACGGAGGCAGCGCGCTCAATATCCTGTTCGCCAAGACTTTGGACGAGATGAAAATTCCTCGTTCAGAACTACGACCAAGCACCACGCCCTTCCACGGGATAATTCCCGGCCTGTCATCAACTCCACTTGGGCAGATAACTTTGCCAGTAACCTTCGGCACGCGGGATAATTTCCGCACAGAAACTGTCTACTTCGAGGTCACCGATTTCGAGACCGCGTACCACGCGATACTCGGACGACCGGCACTCGCCAAATTTATGGCGATACCGCACTATACATACATGGTGCTAAAGATGCCTGGACCAGCAGGAGTCCTCTCCCTCCACAACGACGTCAAGCAAGCCTTCACCTGCGACAAGGAGAGCTGCGAACTGGCTCAATCACAAGAGGCAGCAGTCGGGCGCGACAGCATTCGGCAAGCCGTCACAACAGAAGTCGAGCAAGATCAAGTTCCGGCGAAAAAAGCAGCGAAATCGGGTATTTCAGCGGACTCTGATACGAAGAAGATCCCCCTGGACCCTTCCGACCCCTCCAAGACTGCTCTAGTCGGGCCGGACTCGACCCCAAATAGGAAGACGCGCTCGTCACCTTCCACTAGGCCAACAAGGATATCTTCGCGTGGAAACCGTCCGACATGCCGGGTGTACCAAGGGAGGTGATCGAGCATGCCCTAAACGTGAAGACAGACGCCAAGCCAGTCAAGCAACAGCTGCGGCGCTTCGCTCAAGACCGCAAAGATGCTATCCGGGAGGAAATTACCAAACTCCTCGCAGCCGGGTTCATCAAAGAGGTCTACCACCCGGACTGGTTGGCAAACCCAGTTCTGGTCCGGAAGAAAAACGGTAAATGGCGCATGTGCGTCGACTACACCGACCTCAACAAAGCGTGCCCCAGGGACCCATTTGGTCTTCCTTAGATAGACCAGGTGGTTGACTCCACGGTAGGGTGCGACCTACTCAGTTTTCTCGACTGCTACTCGGGATACCATCAAATCAGCCTGAGGGAAGAAGACTGCTTAAAGACATCTTTCATCACACCGTTTGGAGCGTATTGCTATATCACAATGCCGTTCGGTCTGAAGAACGCGGGCGCAACCTATCAAAGGGCTATTCAGCGGTGTCTGCATACTTAGATCGGGCGCAACGTGGAAGCCTACATCGACGACGTGGTGATCAAGACCAAGTCCAAAGAAGACCTCATCGCTGACTTGGAAGAAACCTTCCAAAACCTTCAAAGATTCAAGATGAAGTTGAACCCGGAAAAATGCGCCTTCGGTGTGCCATCCGGAAAGTTACTCGACTTCATCGTCTCGCACCACGGCATTGAGGCCAACCTGGAGAAAGTCAACGCCATCAGGCACATGGCACCCCTGACTAACCTCAAGGACGTCCAGAAGCTAAAAGGCTGCATGGCGGCACTCAGCCGATTTATCTCCCGACTGGGCGAGCGGGGCATGCCCTTCTTCAAGCTACTCAAAAAGACCGAGAATTTCCAATGGACTTTGGAAGCCCAGCGAGCCTTCGAAAACTTCAAACAATTCCTCACATCACCCCCCGTGTTGGCGTCACCTCTGCCCCAGGAACCGCTAATGTTATATCTGGCGGCAACAACACAGGTAGTCAGCACGGTGATGGTGGTTGAGCGATCCGAACAGGGTCATATTCAAAAAATACAACGGCCAGTCTACTTCGTCAGCGAGGTCCTTGCCGACTCCAAAACAAGATATCCGCAGGTCCAGAAGCTGCTATATGGCCTACTCATCACAGTCTGGAAGCTGGTGCATTATTTCCATGCACACCAAGTCACGGTGGTCACAGCATTTCCACTCGGGGATGTCCTTCATAATCGCGAGGCCACCGGCCGAATCGCTAAATGGGCACTCGAGTTGATGGCGTTCGACATCACCTTTCAGCCACGGACAGCAATCAAGTCTCAAGCTCTAGCCGACTTCGTGGCAGAGTGGACAGAAGTCCAACTGCCTACACCAACAGCAAAGCTAGAGTACTGGACAATGTACTTCGACGGTTCTCTACGGATTACGGCGGCGCCGGGGCCGGAGTCATATTGACGTCCCCCACTGGCGAAAAACCAAAGTACGTTCTACAAATCCACTTCCCGGCTTCCCACAACGTCGCTGAGTACGAGGCACTTATTCACGGGCTCCGCATCGCTATATCACTCGGCATACGTCGACTGGTTGTGCGCGGAGATTCTCAACTCGTGGTAAACCAAGTCATGAAAGACTGGACCTGTCTCGACGATACTATGGCGGCATACTGTCAGGAGGTCCGCAAGCTGGAAAACAAGTTCGACGGGCTGGAAATCACACATGTCCTGCGCCAACACAACGACGCAGCAGACGAGCTGGCAAACATGGGATCCAAGCGAGAAGCAATTCCAGCTGGAATCTTCGTCGAGCAACTCATGGAGCCATCAGTCAAGAAGAAATCGGCACCAGATCAGTCTGAAGGTGAGCTTACCCCGACCACAGATGAGGTGTTGCACATATGTTAAGACTGGAGGACTCCTGTTGTCAAATTTCTCACGGACGACGAACTCCTAGAAGATCACAGTGAAGCCGAGCAGATAAAGCGTCGAAGCAAAAGCTTCCTACTAGTCGGAGAAGACCTGTACCGAAGGAGCGCATCCGGTGTCCTCATGCGCTGTGTCACCGCCGAGGAGGGCAAGCAGATTCTGCACTCGATCCACTCGGGCATATGTGGCAACCACGCCGCATCCAGGACGTTAGTCGGAAAGGCCTACCGGCAGGGATTTTTCTGGCCCACAGCAGTAACAGACGCGAAAGACATCGTTCGCAAGTGCGAGGGTTGCCAGTTCTACGCAAGACAAACAAACCTTCCAGCCCAGGAACTCCAAACTATCCCCATCTCCTGGCCATTTGCAGTATGGGGGCTCGACATGGTCGGACCTTTCAAGAAAGCGCCAGGAGGGTTCACACATTTATTCGTCACGGTGGATAAGTTCACCAAGTGGATTGAGGCTAAACCCGTTGCAACAATTACAGCGGCACGAGCAAAGGACTTCATCATGAGTATATTATACCGGTTCGGAGTCCCTAACCGCATCATCACCGACAACGGTACTTAGTTCGCGGCGGGCGTATTCCAAGTCTTCTGCGACGATTTTGGCATCAAGATCTACTATGCATCTGTGGCACACCCGCGGAGCAATGGGCAGGTTGAACGAGCCAACGGTATGGTCTTACAAGGCATCAAGACCAGGATATTCGACCGACTACAACCATATGCGGGCCGTGGGTACAAGAACTCCCATCCGTTCTCTGGTCTCTCAGAACCACGGTCAATCAGGCAACAGGGCAATCCCCTTTCTTTCTGGTCTACGGTGCCGAGGCTATGCTACCTACCAAGTTACAGTTCGGCTCTCCACGAGTCCGGACCTACTTAGAAGATGACTCCAACAATACCCGACTGGTCGAACTAGATCAGCTGGAAGAAGCAAGAGACACCGCAACTATCCAGTCGGCAAGGTATCTTCAAGGCCTACGCCGCTACCACAATCGCAATGTCCGTGGCCGCGCCTTTTTGGTCGGGGATCTTGTTCTGAGGAAAATACAAACCACCAAAGACAGGCATAAACTATCCCCAATCTAGGAAGGGCCGTTCATTATAGCCGAGGTCACGCGGCCAGGCGCCTACCGACTGAAGACCGAAGACGGCGTTCTCATCAGCAACTCATGGAACATAGAACAGCTACGTCCTTTCTATACTTGAGTTCTATAATTTTCATGTGTACAGTTCTTCTAACTCACTACGCCGCTTGTATCAACTGAGTAGTGAGTCGGGGGCTGCATGTATATATGTGCGTTGTCAATAACATACGAGCTTATTTCACTTCGGTTTGAAGCCTTACTATGACCGTCGCGTTCACCCGAGTACAGTCTCTTACTTCGAACGTTTTTATTAAGTTCTGACAGACAAACTCGGTGCATACTACACGGTCAAGTAAAGCTAATGACAACTGAATGATAAGCTTGGCGGCATTGCACACATATTTACACACGCTTGTTTATACAAGTTCATATGTCCTGACTACATGACATATTGCCCTCACAGACCCAGGTCTCGGGTAATTATTTCTGCAGTCGGCTTCGCCCGGGCGATCAGCTCCAGCGCCTCCTCTGGCGTCGTCTCTTCGGCAAACCCCTCCCCGATGGCTTCAATATTGTCGGACCCGGGTTTGACCCCGAACCCTATGTGTGTACCGTGCTAGTCCCACGATCAATTGCTAGCACACACATTCAACATTGGCATCATAATCCATACATCACAGGTTCAGCTCACAGCAGTCCAATCATAAGTCGTACAAGAGTCTAGACTTTAGCGATTACATAGAGGCCGACCGGCCAAATAGAACAGCAAATTAACAAAGAGTTCAACAGCGGAAACAAGATAATAGAGGCACCGAAAACCAAGCAAGTACGCCTCTCCCTAACTGCCCGCCCCCCCACAGGCAACCAACCGGTAAGTCCTAGTAAGCACCGTCGTCGTCGTCTCCAAAACCCGCTGCATAGAAGTACCCGATTGTCGGGTCCTCCACACCATCTCTAAAAAAAAAGAAGTCACACAAGCGTGTGTGAGTACAATACGTACTCCGCAAGACTTATAGTGTTTGCAATGGTATCCCATAATATTGAAGATAAACAAGGTGGAATGGTCAGTGTCCTGCAGTTTGCATAAATCATAATAATACATAGCGAAAACATTGCGTTTGCAACGAATTTTTGTAAAACAAGCTAGCACAGCAACAAGATATATAAGCATCAACCCCAAGTGTTTTCCAACCATATGGGCTCCCTGCCCATGCCAGCCATCAGTAGCACACGCTGCACAACCATCCCAGCGAACTCCCGTTCGCACCAAGATCTTTTTGCAAAACAGTTTTCCAAAATCTAAAACTACTACGGTGGAGAAATTTCCAAGTCGTCCAAACTGAGGACACGGCTATTCGAATAGTTTTAACTCTCGAGAGTGTGTACAACTGTACCCACATGACAAGGACAATATGAGTTACCACACAGGAGGCTCACACCATCAATGACAAAGCCTTTCCACCGTTACCTAGCAATATCCGCGCGCTTATGATCCATCCTAGGGAGTTGGGAGGCCTCCCAAAATCAAGGCTCATACAATGTGCTGGTCACCCCCTTGAACAATATCAAGGTACTTCGAGCTATGGACACAACCATAACCCGCACTATCAATGTCACAAAAAGGACCTACTACTACCACCGGCGGGTTATTGCTAGGTATCAACAATATACTAAGCTAGGAACTCCCATCCAGAGCACATGTGGTTTGCAACTGTGCTTTTGGTTCTAGCTACACATAGAATCGTCCTTAGTGACCGGGCGAGACAACCACCTAATCGTACCACAACAAGCGCAACCAAAACACTACAATCCACAATCGCCCAAGTTCCAAAAGCATGTTTTCAGTTTTTGTTTTCCCACCAGAGCACACAGGGGAAGAATACCAAACTGTTCATTTCCCACATTTTCGCAAATGCTTTTTTCCCAACATCCCAAAATCTAAGTAACAAGTAGCCTTGACTTAAAAAGCAAACTAAGCATCCTATAGAATCTTCCCCAACCACGATGCAACCCAAGTTTCAGTGGCAACATAAGTGACAAGGAATTCATGATACTCAAGTTAACAAGGACGGGCATATGCAACAAGAGGTTAACTACCAAGAATCCCACCACTTTTCAAGTAAAACATCGCATGCAATATAGTTTGCAATCATATAGTTTGTAAGTTTGAAATATAGGAGACAATTGATCAAGGGGGTGCTTGCTTGTTCCTGGACTTCTTGGAACTCTTCTGATCCTCCACAACCGGGGTCAACAACGTCGTGTCTATCGAGAATACCAAACGAATGCATGAAAACAACGGCATAAATTTACAGTAACAGGAAGTACAAATCTTTTTAAAGAATATGCAAGTGCATGATTTTGATGAATTTAGGAAAAATGATCGCTTGAATCCGAGTTCGCGAGGGAGATACGGCTAAACGACATTGCTCTGTCTAAAATCGAAAATTAAATGAGAAACAGCGTTTTCGCTCGCCGAACGCAGAAACGGCTGAAAACATTCAAAAAAAATCCGGAATTAACGGGTGGTCTATTTGAACGTTTTCGGTTTAGGGGCATTTTATGGTACGAAACCTACATGTGTGCTGATGTGAACCTAAGGCAACTCCCAAAAGTGATATTCTCCAATCGCTAGGATATTAATTGCGCCGCTACAGTCACTAAAACGGCCTAACACGTGAATCCACCGGGGTAAAGTTTAATCTCAGGCTGTGGGAGGCGTGGAGGGTTTCTAGGGCCTAGGGGTCACTGGATGTACAAGTGTAACCTATGGGAGGCTTTCGGTAGCGGCGACGCCTTGGTCCAAAAAACGATGTCTTTCGTACGCCACAAACTACACGTTTCGCACGTTAACGGATGACGACAAAAACAGGAAACCGAAGCGCTGCTCTACTCATGGTTTTATCCCGTTCTAAATGCTACAGTCGAGGTCCAACCTGGCTTTGCTTGGGCTGATGGGGTGGCTGCTACTCACATCACACAAGCGCACCTAGTGCTCGGTGAGGCGCTAAGCTAATACACGGCTTGTCTACCCTCTGTCCTCTCATGCCCGACGGTGCAAATGGCTGCGCTGCAGGGCACGAGGAAAGCTCTAGGGATCCTGCATGCAAGAATCGAAGGCTCTACTACAAGCGGACCATCGCTCCGATTGAGCCTCATCTCACACATATGGCGCCAAGGTGGTGATGCTTGGGCGGATGGCAAAGATGGCGATGAAGCCAAGCCAAGGACGTTGGGGAGAACAAGTGCCTCCCAGGAATCAAAGGAGGGTACATTGCAGAAAACAAAGCTCACCGAGGTAGTTGCATGGCGGTAAGGGAGCGATGTTGAGGCGGTGCATCGGCCGCAAAAAGGGTTGCTCGCGATGAGGCTGCACGTCAAGCACTGTGATGAGTTCAAAGAGTGATTGAAGATGGTGAGACCGGGCCAGGAAAGCGCTAACTCATCCAGGGCGGCAGATTAAGCGGCTGCAAGGTAAACGGCGGCACCCGGTCGGCGTTGCAAGAGACGAGAGGCTGCGGTGGTGCTTGGCTGCTTGCGAGGGGCGAAAACGGGAGTTAGTGTCGAGCAAGAAACGGTGGTGACACAGATGAGACAAGTAAACTCACGGAGCTCTCATGAACGAAAAGCGTGTGCTCGCCGGGCGTGGGCGGCCCTCACGTTCCAGCGAAACCCAAGGGACAATCCTTAGGTCCTTGGCAGGTGAGAAGAGGGCGCGCCTGGGGAGGCAGGAGGGCTGGCTTGGTTAAAAGGAAGGCAGAGAAGGAAGGAGAGGGGAGGGGCGCTGGCTCTGCTCCACCAACACGGTTCCTCGCGATGGCGTGTGCACGGGCAAAGCGTGCAGCAGTAACAGATGGGACAGGGCAGGGCGGCTGCTGAGGTTGCCGAGGTATTCCGCGAGGTCCAAGGCGGCTCTCTGCTCTCACACTCAGTGGTCTAGGGCGGGCGCAGAGGAAGCCCCTGGCCGAGCCGCAACGGGTCGAGAGAAGATCCTCGCGTGATCTCGTTTGGACGATGGAGGACAGGGCATAGCCGATAGCATCACGTATCAACGATTCAACGCTAGGACTATCTCTGGGTTGACGCCGAACCAAATCGCCGATATGACTCCTCGTTCAGACCGATGGCCGATGACAGACTGATACAAATCGATGATGGTTTAATAAGTGAGGACCAACCGGCCATTGCCGATTAGATTCGCATACCTGAGCATGCTGAAGCCGATGATACAAATTAGGCGGAGTAAAAAGCAGCTGACTGTCGCGGGCTCGCGAGAGAGGGCCGGACTACGAGAGAAAGAAACAGGAGAGGGCGCGGGCGCGGGGTGGGGTCGGGTACCGATGGCGCGGGCGCGAGCTCGAGGTCGGGAGAGAGGTAGTCCGCGTGCGCGAGCTCGAGGTCGGGAGAGAGAAGTCCGGGCGCGAGCTCGAGGTCGGAGAGAGAGAGTCCGGGCGTCGAGGGCGCGGACTCAAGAGAGAGCCAAGTCCCAGGGCACGAAGAAAAGGGCGCGGACTCGAGGAGAACGCCTGGCCGAGCAACGGCGCGGGCGCGGGCAGAAGGTCCGGATCGGGAGGCGTCTGGTTCGATGGGGGATTCCGGACCGTCCAATCCCCAGAGGATGGTCCGATGGGGCAGCATGCATCCAACCGAAGACTTGGGGACAAGGCTGGGTTTTTCATAGCATGAAAGATGATATGAAGAAGCATGGCAGATGGGAAACAGTTTTAATTATGCAGCCAAAGATCCAAAGTGGGCTGTTACAAAACCTAGGCTACCCCCCTTAAAAATGAAATCTCGCCCGAGATTAGGTCGGCCTCGGTGAAGGATGTAGGGAAACTCGTTCAAAGACGGTCTTCAAGCTCCCGGTTGCCTCATCACTGTGTTGGTTCTTTCCCTGTACTTTGCACATCTTGATTGTCTTGTTCTTGTCCGCACGCTCAGCTTCTTCTATTATGAGCGGAATTGGGTTGCTCTTTGTACGTGAGGTCTTGTTGTATTCGATTCTTCCTCCCCGGCCAGGGTACCTCAGTGGGCACTCTGATGCACTTCTTTAACTGTGAAATTAATCAATGGGAAGACATTGTGCACTTCAGATCGCTCGGGTGGGCAGGTCAACCTATAGGCCCTCGCGCTACTCTTGCAAGCACCCTATACGGTCCCACAACGTACCGGTGGTGCTAATTTTCCCTTGACTGTTGAAACCTGTGGGTACCCTCGGAGGCGGCGGTCAACTTTGAGATATACAAGTCATTAGGTCTGAACTTCAAGCTAACGTTCCTTTGTTAGCGATAGCTCTTTGTCTTGATTGGTTCCTTCAATCTTTTCTCTAATCACCGAACTTGCTCTTTACCGCTTCACTGATTCGAAGCTGGGCCAAAACCGGTGTCTCTCAA